>JABUQX010124836.1:0-25243 GCA_015478945.1 Trachelipus rathkii | reverse complement strand
TAAATGTTGAACTTTCCATTAGGATCAGCTTGCACGCCCTAAATCACTTCTTGTTTGCCTCTTTCATTCCGGCGTCTGTTTCACCATAACTGCTCTTGTTGCCCACTTCATTCCGCGTTGTTTCACTGTAAAACCTTGCCTCTTGTTGTTTACACTTCATTCGCTTGTTTCACCATGTAACTGTTAATGTCTTTAGCACTATTTCATTCTAACGTTGTTCTCCTGTAAAACAGCTCTTATTGGCAACTTTTTCGTTAACGTTGTTTCATGTAACTGCTCTGTTCTTGCACTTTCATTTTCATGTTGTTCCCTTTTCTCTTCTTTTGCACTATTCATTTAGCGTGTTTCACCAGTAAACTGCTCTTGTGTGCACTTTTTCATTCGCGTTGTATTTCGCCCACCTTGTCAACTGCTCTTGTTGCATCTTTCATTCGCGTTGTTTCACCTGTAACCTTGGTTTCCATTATCTTCATCGTATCTCATTTCGCGTTTTCCCTGTGAAACGGCTCTTTGTTGCCACTTTTTCATTTCGCGTCTGTTCAACCTGAATGCTCTTCTGTTGCACTTTTATTCGCCATTGTTTCAAAATGTAAACTGTCTGTTGTACTTATCATTCGCGTTGTTTCACCTTGTAACTGCTCTTGTTGCACCTTTCATTCGCGTTGTTCACCTGTAATTGCTCTTGTTGCACTTTTCATTCCCTTTCTGGCAACCCGTAACACTCTTCGAACACTTTTCATTCGCCTTGTTTCACCTGTAACTGTAAATTTTTCACTTTTCATTCGTGGCTTGTTTCACCTTGTAAAACTGATATGTTGCACGATTATTCCGCGTTTTTTCACCTGTAACTGCTTTTGTTGCACTTTTCTTTTGCGTTGTTTCACCTGTAAATGCTCTTGTTGCACGAATTTTCATTCGCGCTGTTTCACCTGTAACTGTAAATGTTGCACTTTTCATTTTGCGGATGTTCTACCAGTAACTTGCTTCTTGTGCACTTTTCAGATTCGCCGTTTGTACCCAAGTATCTGCTCTTGTTGGCCACTTTATTATTCCTGTTGTATCACTGAACTGCTCTTGTGCACCTTTTCAATTTTGTTATTGTTTCAGCCTGTAATTTGCTATTTTACACTTTTTAGTCGCATTGCATCAAAATGTAACTGCTTGTGCACTTTTTCATTCGCGTTGGTTTCACCGTAAAACTGTCTTGTTGCACTTTTCATCCGCGTTGTTTCACCAGTAACCAGCTCTGTTGCACTTTTTTATTTCACGTTAGTTTCACCTGTAACTGTCTGTTGGCTACGTTTCATTACGCGTTGTTTACCAGTTAAAATGCTCTTGTGCAACTTTTCATGCGCGTTGTTTTCCACCGCAGTAAACTTGCTCTTGTTTCACTTTTCATTCGCGTTGTTTCACCTGAAACTGTAAATGTTGCACTTTCATTGCGCTTGTTTACAGAACTGCTCTTGTTGCTTTTTTCATTCGCGTTGTTTTACCTGTTAACTGCTTTTGTGCACTTTTTATGTCGCGTTTGTTTTCACCAGTAAACCTTGTTAATGATATCGCCACTTATACAAATAATACTACCGATTGTTCCATCCAGTTAAACTGCTTCTTAAGCTGCCACTATTTATTTCTATTCCGCAGTTGTTTTTCCACCTCTTACTGCTCTTCGTTGTACTTTTCATTACTACGGTTGTCTTCACCGTGTAACTGCTCTTGGTTGCACCATTTAATTTCTCGTCGTTTTCACTGTAACTGTTTAATGTTTCGCACCTATTCATTCGCGTTGTTCACCGTACTGCTAATGTGCGCACTATTTACTTCCAGTGTTTCAACCCTGTAACAGTAAATTGTTGCACTTTTTCGTTCGCATGTTTCACCAGTAACTTGCCTTTTGGTTGCACTTTTTTCATCGCGTTGTTTTCACCTGTAACTGCTAATGTTGCACTATTCATTCGCGTGTTTCACCTGTTAACTTGCTCTGTTGCACTTTGTCATTCGCGATGTTCTTGCAACTGCTATTGGCTTGACTTGTTGCACTTTTCATTCGATTTGTTTTACCTGTAACTGTTAATGTTGCACTACTCATTCAAGTTGTTTCCCAGAACTGCTGCTTGTTGCACTTTTCATATTCGCGTTGTCTTCACCTGTAACTGTTACTGTTGCGGAACTCCTTTATAAGGCGTTGTTTTCACCTGTGACTGTAAAATTCTGTTGCCACTTTCATTTAGCGGTTGTTTCCCAGTTAATACGTAACTCCCTGTCTGCACTTATTACCGAGTTCGCGGTTCGTCTTCACCGCAGTGATTGAACTCTTCTTGTCGTGCACTTTTCACTTCGGCGTTCTGTTTCACTAATGTAACTTGCTCTTGTTACCACTTTTTCATTACGCGTTGTTTTCACCTGTAACTGTTTAATGTCTGCACTATTCATTTACGTTGTTTCTCCTTGTATAACTGTCCTATTTGCACTTTCTTTCGACGTTGTATTCAACCCTAGTATCTGCTTCTTCTTGCACTTGTTCATTCACGTTGTTTCCACCTTGTAACTTGCTCTTTGTTGCACTATTCATTTAGGCGTTGTTGTTTCACCGTGAATTGCTCTTGTTTGCACTTTTTTCATTCGCCGTTGTTTTCACCGTGTAACTGTTTAATGTTGCCACTTTTTCATTCGCGTTGTTTCAACCAGTAACTGTAATGTTGCCAACTATTCATTCGGCGTGTCTTCCAGTAAATGGCTTTTGTGCCTTTCATAACGTGTCAGCCTAGTAACCGCTACTTGCACTTTTCATTCGCGTTGCTTTCACCGAACTGCTTCTTCTGGGCACTTTTCATTCGCGTTATCAGTCTTCACCTGTAACTGGACTCTATTTTGCACTTTTCATTTGTCATTGTTTCACCGGAGGTAACTTGTTAATGTTGCCAAACTTTTCATTCCCCGTCTGTTTCACCTGTACAAAATGCTCTGTGCACTTATCATTTGTATTGTTTCACCTGTAACTGCTATTGTTACCACTTTTCATCGCATATGCTTTCAAATGCTTAACTGCTCTGTGCACTATCATTCACGTTGTTACTGTAAACTTGCTCTGGCACTCTCTCCACTTCGCGCTGATCGTCTTCTTTCAGCATTACACTTGCTTATTGTTGTCTTCGCATTCATCTCGCGATTGTTTTCACCTGATAAACTGCTCTTTTTGCACTTTTCATTTGTATTGTTTCACCTGTAACTGTTAATGTTGCACTTTTCATTCCCGTTGTTTCACCTGTAACTGCTCTGGTTGCACTTATCATTTGTATTGTTTCACCTGTAACTGCTATTGTTACACTTTTCATTCGCATTGTTTCAAATGTAACTGCTCTTGTTGCACTTTTCATTCGCGTTGTTTCACCTGTAACTGCTCTTGGTTACACTTTTCATTTCTCGTTGTTTCACCTGTACTGGTTAATGTTGCACGTATTCATTCGGGTGTTTTACCTGTAAAACTGCTCTTGTTGCAACTTTTCTTTGCGTGTGATTCAACCTGTAACTGCTCTGGTTGGCACTTTTTTATTTCTTGTTTTTCACCTTAACTTGCTCTTGTTGCACTTTTTCATTTTCGCGTTGTTTCACCTGTCACTGTACTCTTTTTGCACTTTTCATTCGCGTCTGTGGTCACCTTGTTAACTGTTAAATCGTTGCACTTTTCTTTCGATTGTTTTCACCTGTAACTGCTCTTTGTTGCACTTTTTATTACCGTTCTTTAATGACATCCTGCAAGTCTTCGTTTGCTTCTTCATTCCTTGTTTTACCTGTAATTTCTCTTGTTGGCACCTTTCATTCGCGGTGTTTCACCTGAAATCTGCTCTGTTGGCACTGAATAAGTTCCTGTTGTTTTGATATCGTCTGTGTAATGTTCCACTATTCATTCGCGGTGTTTTACCTGTAACTGCTCTTGTTGCATTTTCATTTGCGTTGTTTCACCTGTAACTGCTCTTGATATCCCACGATTCGATTTGCAATGTTAAATGATAAAATGCTGCCACGTTTTTCATCGCGTTGTTTCACTTCCTCCAACCACGCGGGAGGAAAAAGTGTAGTGGCGGAAATGCCTTTTTTAAGGATTGCACTATTCCATTTCGCGTTTGTTTTCACCCTGTAACTCTTGGCTCATGTCCTGCACTCTTCAATTCCAGCCGGTCTGTGCTCCTCACATTGATGAACATCACACCTTCTTCTCTTGTTGCTTCTTTTCATTCGCTTTTTTTTACCTGTAACAGCACCTGCCGTACTTCTTATTCGCGGTCTGGTTTTACCAGCAAATTGCTGCTGATATAGCCACTTTTCATTCGCATTGTTTCACCTGTAAACTGTAATGTTGCACTTTTTCACTTCGCAGTTGTTCCACCCCGTAACTGCTCTCTGTTAGCACTGTGCATTCGCGTTGTTTCAACAGGTAACTGCTCTTGTTTCACTTTTCATTCGCGTTGATTTTTCACCTTGAACTGTAATGTTGCCACTTTTCATTCGCGTTTATTCACCTGTAAGTGTTGATCTTGTTGCACATCTCATTCGCGTTGTTTCACCTGTAACTTGTCTCTTGTTGCACTCTTCATTCGCGTAGTTTCCCTAGTTAACTTATTGCTTAAAGTGTTACTTTTCATTTCGCGCTTGTTCACCTGATAACTGCTCTTGATGCACTTTTTCATTCCGCGTTTGTTTCACCTGTAACTTGCTCTTGTATTGCACTTTTATTTGCGTGGTTACCTGTAACTGGCTTTGTTGCACTTTCAGCTTCGGCGTGTTTAACCAGTAACTGCTCTTGTTGCACTTTCATTCCGCGTTGTTTCACCAGTAACTGGTTCTTTGTTGCACTTTTCATTCGCGTTGTTTTCACTTGTAACTGCTCTTAATGCAACTTTTTATTTGCGTTGTTTCACCTGTTATTGTTAATCTTGTTGCACTTTTTCATTCGCGTTTTGTTTCTCCAGTAACTGCTCTTTGTTGCACTTTTTCGTTTCGCGTTGTTTCACCTGTAACTGATCTTGTTGCACTTTTCATTCGCGTGTTTCACTTGTAACTCTCTTTTTGCACTTTTCATTCGTTTTGGTTTTACATTGAACTGTTCAATGTTGCAAACTTTTTCGAATCGCGTGTGTTTCACATGAACTGCTCTGTTGCACTTCTTTTCATATTGCGTCTGTTGTAATCACCTGTGAAACTGCTCCTGTTTGCACTTTTATATTTGCGTGTTTTCACCTTAGTAACACTTCCTTGTTTGCACTTTTTTATTCGAGTTGTTTTACCTGTAACTGATCTTGTTGCACATCTCATTCGCGTTGTTTCACCTTGTAACTGCTATTGTTGCACTTTCATTCGCGCATGTTTTCACCGTGTAATTGTAATGTTGCACTTTATTCGCTTTGTCTTCATCAGTAACTGCTTTTCTTCTTGCACTTTTTCAATTAAGCGTCTGTTTCACCATTGTAACACTTGCTCTGTTGCACTTTTCATTGCGTTGTCTTCACCTGTAACTGGCTCCTTGATTGCACTTTTACTTTTGCGTTGTTCTTCACCTGTAACTGGCCTCCTTGTTGCATTTTATTTGCGTTGTTTTTTTCACGTGTAACTGCTGTTGTTGCACCTTTTTACTTGTTTTCTTTAACTTGTAACTGTAATGGTTGCATATTTATCGCGTTGTTTTACATGTTAACCCTCTTGCACTTTTCAATTAGCGTGTGTTTTCACCTGCAATACTTTTGTTGCGTTGTTCATTTGCGTTGTTTCCTGAAACTGCTTTCTTGTTGCACTTTTTTATTTTGCGCTTTGTTATTAACTTGTAAACTTGCTTCCTTGTTGCAGCTTGTTCATTTGCGTGTTTCACATGTAACGCTCTTGTTGCCACTTTGTCATTCGCAGTGTGTTTCCACCTTGTAAACTGCTCTTGTTGTACGTTTTATTCGCATTTTTACCTACACTGTAAAATGTGCAACTTATTCATTCGCCTGTTAGTTTACCGTAACTTGCTCTTGTTGCACCTTTTATTCGCATTGTATTCACCAGTAACTGTGCTTCTTGTGCACTTCTGTCGACGTTGTATTTCACCTGTAACTGCTCTTGTTGCACTATTCAATTTGCGATTGTTTCACCTGTAAACTGCTTGTTTGCCCACTTTTCACTTTGCGTTGTCTTTCACCTGTTAACTGTACATGTTGCACTTTTCATTCGCACTGTTATTTCACCCAGTAACTGCTCTTTTTTGCACTTTTTATTCGCGTTGTTTCACCCATAACTGCTCTTGTTGCACTTTTTATCGCGTTGTTCAACTGTAAACTGTTCTTTAGTTGCCACTTTTCATTTCGCATTTGTTTTACCTGTAACTGCTAATGTTTGCACTTTCATATCCCGCTTTGTATTCACCTGGTTACTGCTCTTGTTGGCACATTTTCATTCATGTTGTTTCCCACGCTGAAAACTTCTTTTGTTAAACGTTTCATTTGCGTTTGTTTCACCTGCAACTGCTCGTGTGACTTTTTCATGTCGTGTTGTATTCACCTGTAACTTGTATAACATGTGTGCTCTCTTTGATTCACGTTGTTTCACATGTAACATCTCGTTGCACTTTTCATCTTGCGTTGTTTCACTTGTAACTCTTCTTGTTGCACTTTTTATTTGCGTTCTTTCAACTGTAATGCTCTTGTTGCACTTTGTCATTCGCGTTAGTTTCACTTGTAAACGTGCCTTGTTGCACTTTCCAATTTGCGTTGTTTCACCTGTAACTGCTTCGGTTGCACTCTTCATTCGGCGTCTGTTTTTCACCTGATTAACTGTAAATTTTGCACTTTCATTTTCAAGATTGTTTTCACCAGTAACTGCTTCTTTGTTGCCACTTTTCCGATTCGCGTTGTTTCCACTTTTTAACTGCTCTTAATGCACTTTTCATTTGCGTGCTTCACCTGTAACTGATGTTGTTTACTATCAGTTTGTATTGTTTTACTTGTGAACCTGTTATACTGTTTGCCCTTCTTTAATTCGCCGTTCTTAGTTTTCACATGTAACTGCTCTTGTTTCACTTTTCATTCGCGTCGTTTCACCTGTAACTTGCGTTAATGTCTGCACATTTCTTATTTCACGTTGTTTCACTGTTAACTGCTCGTTAAAGTTGCACTTTTTCATTTGCGTGTTTCACCTGTAACCTGCTGTTGTTGCCGCTTTTCATTTTGCGTTGTTTTCACCTTGCAAACTGCTTCTTGCTTGCACGTTTTTAGACTACCTACTGTTTGCAAATTTTCATTCGAGGAATTATTTCACATCAACTGGTCTTGTTGCACATTCTCTTTCGCGTTTTTTCACCTTGTAACTTGCTCTTGTCTTTGCACTATTTCATTTCGCGTTGTTTTTCACCTGTAATTGTAAATGTTGCACTTTTATATTCCGCCTGTTGTCTTCACCAGTAAAAATTGCTCTTTTTCGTTCACTTTATCATTTGTTAAATTGTTTTCACTTGTAACTGTTAATGCTAACTGACTCTTGTATAGCACTTTCTCTATTTAGCGTTGTGGTTTTCAACCCGTGAAACTAGCTTCTTAGTTGCAGCTTTTTTCATTTGCGTATGTTTCCACCTGTAAACCTGGCTCTTGTTTAGCACTTATTGGCTTGTATTCACCTGTAACTGCTTCACTTTGTTGCCACTTTTGTATTTGCGTTTGTTTCACTGTCACTGCTGTTGTTGCACTTTTCATTCGCGTTGTGTCACCTGTAACTGCTGTGTTGTTGCCACTTTTTTCATTTGTTGTTCCTTTTTACTCTTGTAACCTGTTCAATGTTGCACTTCTATATATTCGCCAGTTGCTTCATCATGTACTTCTCTTGTTGGCACTTTTCATTTTGCGTTGTTTCCACTGAAACTGCTCTTGGTGGCACTTTTATTGCGTTGTGTTCACCTTGTACATCATCTCTTGTTGCAACTTTTCTATTCGCGTTTGTCTTCACCTGAAAAATAGCGTCTTGTTTGCACTTTTTTTGCGTTGTATTCAACCAGTAACTGCTCAATTGTTGCCACTTCATTTTTTCGGCGTTGTTTCACCTGTCAACTTTGCTCTCGTTGCACGTTTCATTCGGCGTTTGTTTCACCTGTAACCTGCTCTTGTTGCCAGCTTTTTATTCGGCGTTGTTTCACCTCTGTAACTGTAAGTGGTGCTCACTGATTTTATTATAGCGTGTTTCACCAGTAGCTCTGCTCTTGATTGCACTTTTCATTCGGCGTTTGATTTTCAACCAGCTTAGCACTTTCGCTGTTGTTGCCACTTTTCATCTCGCATATCGTTTGTTTCCCTCGTTAACTTCGCCTCTTGTGCAGCTTTCATTTCGCGTGTTTTACCCTGTAATTGCTTAAATGTGGCAGCTTTTCATTCGCTTTGTCACCTGATAGTTTTCAGCTGTCTTGTGCACATTTTATTTCAAGATGTTTATCACCTGGAAACTTGCTTTCTGTTACAAACGTTTCATTTGCAAGTTGTCACACCCTGTATAACTGCTCATTGTTGCCACTTTTTTCCCATCTTCTCATATTTCACCCACCCGGCCGCTGAGTCGTCGGGTTTTCCACCTGTAAACTGTAAAGAATGTTTGCGCCCCATTTTTCTTTGCGACGTGTTGTTTCCACCGTCTAACTCCTCTTTCGCTTGCATACTTCATTCGCGGCGTTGTTTCACCGTAACTGCTCTTGTTGCACTATTTTATTTCCGCGTTTGTTCACTGTATACTGTAAAAATGTTGGCAGCTTGTTTCATCATGTAACACTTTGCTTTCACCTCAGTAAGCTTCGCTACTTGTAGCACTTTATTAATACTTCTTTCTCGCTCGTTGTTTCTGTTCAACCAGTAACAGCACTTTTTGCAACCTTAATTCAATTAGCCTTGTTTTCACCTGTAAAAATCTGCTCTGCACTTTATTCATTTCCGTTGTCTTCAACCTGTTAAATGCTCTTGTTGGCCACTTTTCTTCGCGTTGTCTTCACCTGTAAGCTGCTCTTGTTGCACTTTTTCATTCGCGTTGTTTCCACCTGTAACTGTTAATTTTGCACTTTTCATTCGCGTCTGTGTCCAACCTGTAACGTTTTAAGTTTGCACTATTCATTCGCAGTTTGTTTCACTTTGTAACTCTCTTGTGCACTTTTTCATTCGCGTGTGTTTTCACCTGTAAACTGTTAATGTTGCCCACATTTCCATTCGCGTTGTTTGACCTGAACTTGCTCTGGTCTGCACCTTTTTTCATTTGTTATTGTTTCACCTGTAAAAATCTTGCTATTGTACACTTTCATTCACATTGTTTTCAAAATGTATTCTCTTGTTTGCCACTTTTTCATTCGCGTTGTTTTCACCTGTAAAACTGCTCTGTTGCACTTTTCCTTCGCGCTCTTTCACCTGTAACTGCTCATTTTGCACTTTTCATTCGCGTTGTTTACCTGATTAACTTGCTCTTGTTGCACTTTTCATTTCGCGTTGTTCACCTGTAACTGTTAATGTTTCACTATTCATTCGCGTTGTTTACCTGTAACTGCTCTCTTTTTTTGCACTTTTTATTTTTCGTTGTTTCACTGTAACTGCTCTTGTTGCACTTTCCATTCGCGTTGTTTTTCAACCCTGTAGACTGCTCTTTTTATGCACTTTTCATTTTGTAATTGTTCACCTGGTAACTGTGGAATGTTGCCACTTTTCATTTCGCCGTTTTTTTCACCTGTATCTGCTCTTGGTTAGCACTTTTATTGGCGTTGTTGTCACCTGTAACTTGCTCTTGTCCACTTTTCTTCGCGTTGTTTCACCTGTAACTGCTCTATTTTGCACTATTTCATTCGCGTTGCTCACCTGAACTGCTCTCTGTTGCACTTTTTTTCGCATTGTTTCAAATTGTAATTGCTCTTTGTTGTTACTTTCAATTCGCGTTGTTTCACTGTAACTGCTCTTGTGTTGCACTCTTCATTCGCGTTGTTTCAACCTGTAACCTGCTCGTTTGCATTTTCATTTCGCGTTGTTTCCACTCAGTAACTGCTCTTGTTTTGCACTCTTTATTGCGTTTGTTCCACCTGGATAACTGGTTTAATGTTGAACTATTTCATTCGCGGTTGTGTACACCTGTAACTGCTCTTGTTGCACTTTCATCTCGCGTTGTTTCACCTGTAACTGCTCGTTGCACTTTTCATTCGCGTTGTTTCACCCTGTAAACTGTAAGTTGCACGTATTCTTCGCGTTGTTTTACCCTTAGACCTCTTTCCTTGCACTTTTCACTTTGCAGTTGTTCTTCACCTGTAACTGTCTTCTTGCAACTTTTTCATTTGCGTTGTTTTCACCTGTAGCTGCTCTTGTTGCGTTTTCATTCGCAGTTGTTTGGACCTGTAAACTGCTAATGTGTTATTTCCAATTCATTTCGCGTTGTTTCGCCTGTAACTGCTTTCTTGTTGCCCTTTTTTCATTTTGCGTTGTTTCCACCTGTAACCTGCCTTGTGCACTTTTACTCCGCATTTTATCAAAATGTAATCTTCTTTGTTGCCACTTTTTCATCTCGCGTTGTTTCACCTGTAAACTTGGCTCTTGTTGCACTTTCTTCATTCGCGTTTGTTTCAACCTGTAAACTGCTCTTGTGCTAGTTTCGTTCGCAGTTGTTTCACCTGTAACTGCAAGTGTTGCACTTTTAGTCATTCGCGTTGTTTCACCTGTAACTGCTCTTGTTGCACTTTTCATTCGCGTTGTTTCACCTGTAAATTCTCTTGTTGCACTTTTCATTCGATCTGTTTTACCTGAAACTGTTAATGTTGCACTACTCATTCAAGTTGTTTCACCTGTAACTGCTCTTGTTGCACTTTTCATTCGCGTTGTTTCACCAGTAACTGCTCTTGTTGCACTTTTCATTCGCGTTGTTTCACCTGTAACTGTTAATGTTGCACTTTTCATTAGCGTTGTTTCACCTGTGACTGTAAAATGTTGCACTTTATTCATTAGCGAATGTTTCACAGTAACTACCTGTTGCACTTTTCATTCGCGTTGTTCCACAAAAAACTGCTCTTGTTGCACTTTTCATTCGCGTTGTTTCACTTGTAACTGCTCTTGTTACACTTTTCATTCACGTTGTTTCACCTGTAACTGCTCTTGTTGCACTATTCATTAGCGCTGTTTCACCTGTAATTGCTCTTGCTGCACTTTTCATTCGCGTTGTTTCACATGTAACTGCTCTTTTTTGCACTTTCATTCAGCCGTTGTTCCACCTAAAACCAGCTTCTTGTGCACTTTCATTTTCCACCGTTGTTTCACCTGTAACTGCTCTTCTTGCCATTTTTCATTCACCGTTGTTCACCTAGTAAACTGCGCTGTTTTTTGCACTTTACCATTTGTATTGTTTTTCACCTGTAACTGTTAATGTTGCACTTTTCCATTCGCGTTGTTTCACCGTGTAACTCGCTCTTGTATGCAATTTTTAGATCGATTTTTTCACCTGTAATTTGCCTTGTATTGCACTATTCATTCAGCGTGTTTCACCTGTAACCATGCTCTATGTTGCACTTTTCATTTCCGCTGTTTCAACAGTAACTGCTCTTGTTGTGCACGTTCATGCCATTTGTTTCACCTGTAATCTGCTCTTGTTGCACTTTTTTATTCGCGTTGTTCACCTGTAATTGCTAAATGTTGCACTTTTTCATTCGCGTTGTTTCATCAGTAACTGCTCTTGTTGCAGTTTTCATTACGCGTTGTTTTACCTCTAACTGCTCTTGTTGCCTTATTTTCCTTTCGATTGTTTTCACCTGTAACTGCTCTGTGTTGCACTTTTCATTTAGCATTGTTCACCTGTAACTATTAATGTTGCACTATTCATTCGCGCTGTTTCACTGTAACTTTGCTCTTTGTTGCACTTTTCATTTGCGTTGTTTAACCTGTAAAACTGCCCTTGTTGCACTTTTTATTCGCATTGTTTCAAATGTAACTACTGCTCTTGTTGTACTTTCATTTTCGCGTTGTTTTCGGCCTGTAAACTTGCTTGTTGCCACTCTTTCATTCGCAGTTGTCACCTTGTAAACATTAATGTTGCCACTATTCATTCTGCGCTGGTTTCACCTGTAACTGCTCTTGTTTGCAACTTTTCGTTGCTTGTTTCACCTTAAACTGCTCTTGTTGCACTTTTCATTTGGCTCGTTCGTTCACCTGTAAATATTAATGTTGCCACTATTCATTCGCGCTTTGTTTCACCTATTAACTGCTCTTTGTGCACTTTCCGTTTGCTTGTTTCACCATTGTAAATGTGCTCTTGTTGCAGTTTTTCATATTCGCATTTGTTTCACCTTGTAACTAGTAAATGTTTGCACTTTTTCAATTCGCGCTTGTTTCTACCAGTAACTGCTCTTGTGCAATTTTCATTCGCGTTGTTTCACCCAGTTAACGCTCTTGTTGCACTTATTGATTCCTGTTGATTTCAAAACTGTAACTGCTCTTGGTTGGCACTTTTACATTTGTATTTTTTCACTGTAACTGCTATTTCGTTACACTTTTTTAATTCGATTTTTTTCAAATGTAACTGCTCTTAGTTGCACTGTCATTCGCGGTCACCAGTAAAACTGGTTCTTGTTGCATTTTCATTCGCGTTGTTTCACCACTAACTGGCTCTTCTTGCACTTTTCATTCACGTTGTTTTACCTGTAATGGCTCTTGTTGCACTTTTCATTCGTCGTTGTTTTCCAGTAACTGCTTCTTGTTTGGCACTTTTTTCATTCCGCGTTGTTTGCACCAGTAACTGCTCTTAGTTTCCTTTTTTCATTTCGCGGTTGTTTCACCTGTAACTGTAAAGTTGCAACTTTTTATTCGCGTTGTTATTCACAGTAACCTGTTCTTGTTGCCACCTTTTTTTCATTCGCGATTGTTTACCACAACTGGCTCCTTGTTGCACCTTTTCATTCGCTTTGTTTCCACCTGTTACTGCTCTTGTTGCACTTTTATTTCGCGTTGTTTCACCTGTAATTGCTCTTGTTGCACTTTTTAATTCTCGTTTGTCTTCACCTGTAACGTTATGTTGCCACTGATTCATTCGGCGGTTGTTTTCACCTTAACTGTTAAAATGTTGGAACTTTTATCTTTCGCGTTGTTTCACCAGTAACTGATCTTGTTGCACTTTTTCATTCGCGTTGTTCACCAGTAACTGCTCTTTGTTGCACTTTTTATTACCGCTGCTTGTTTCACCTGAAACTGTTAATGTTGCACTATTCATTCGCGTTGTTTAACCTGTAACTGGTAATGTTGCACTATTATTCGCGTTGTTTCATCTGTAACAAAGTACAATGTTCTCTTTTCATTCGCATTTTGTTTCACCAAGTAACTGCTTTTGTGCACTTTTCATTCGGCGTTGTGTTCACCAGTAATGCTCTTGTGTGCACTTTTCATTTTGCGTTTTTTCTTCCCACCTTTGGTCTTTGTTGCACTTTTCCTTCGCATTATTTCACCTGTAACTGCTCTTGTTGCACTTTTTCATTCCGCGTTGTTTCACCTGTAAACTGTAAATTTTGCACTTTTTCATTCGTGTTAGTTTCCTGTAACTGTTATTGGTTTGCACTTTTCATTTGCGGTTGGTTTTACCTTGTAACTGCTCTTGGTTGCACTTTTTATAGCATATGTTTCAAATGTAATTGCTTCTGTTCGTACTTTTCATTTCGCGTTGTTCCCTGTAAACTGCTTCCTTGTTCGCACTCTTCATTCGCGTTGTTTCACCTTTAACTGCTCTTGTTTCACACTTATCATTCGCGTTGTTTCACCAGTAAATGCTCTTGTTGCACTTTTCATTCGCGTTGATTCACCTGTAACTGTTAATTTTGCACTATTCATTCGCGTTTGTTTTAACCTGTTAAACTGCTCTTGTTTGCACTTTTCATTCCGTTGTTTCACCTGTAAACTTGTAAATTTTTGCCACTTTATTTCGTGTTGTTCAACCTGTTAACTGTTATTTGTTGCATAATTTATTCGCGTTGTTTCACTTAACTGCTCTTGTTGCACGTTTTTCGTTTGGCGTTGTTTACCTGGTAAAACGTTGCTCTTGTTTCAGTTTTCATTCGCATTGTTTCACCTGTAAACTGTAAATGTTGCACTTTTCATTCGCGATGTTTGTTACACCAGTAACTGCTCTTGTTGCACTTTTCATTCGTTGTTTCACCTGGTAACTGCTCTTTGTTGCACTTTTGATTCCTGTTGTTTCAACTGTAACTGCTCTTGTTGTGCCACTTTTCATTTTTGAATTTTTAAACCTGTAACTGCTATTGTTGACACTTTTAATTTCGCATTGTTTTTTTCAAATGACTTGGCTCTTGTGCACCTTCATTCGCTTTGTTTCACCAGTAACTGTTCTTGTGCACTTTTTATCCGCGTTGTTTCACCAGTAAACAGCTCTTTGTTGGGGCACTTTTCATATCACGTATGTTTTACCTGTAACTGGGGGGGCCCTAAATTGTTGCAACTATTCATCGCGATTGTTCACCTGGTAACTCTCTTGTTGCAACCTTTCATTACGCGTTGTTTCACCATGTAAAATTGCTTTCTTGTGCACTTTATACGATTCTGTCTTTACCTGAAACTAGTTAATGGTTTGCATACTTCATCTTTAAAGTCTGTTTTTCCCACCCAAGGACAACTGCTACATTAGTTGCACTTTCATTCGCGTCTGATTTCACCTGTAACTGTTAATGTCTGCACTTTCATTTAGCTTGTTTCACCAGTAACACTTCTTGTTGCACTTTTTCAATTCGACGTTGATTTTCACCAGTCAGTGACTCTGTTTGCACTTTCATTCGCGGTTGTTTCCACCTCTGTAACATTGCTTCTTGTTACACTTTCTTTATCGCGCTTGTTTCACCAGTTCAAGTGCTCTTGTTAGCACTTTTCATTCGATCGTGGTTAACCCTGAAAACTGTTAACTGTTGGCACTTACTCAATTTCACAGTCTGTTTTTCCCGATAACTTTGCATCTTGTTGCACTTTTCATTCGCGTTGTTTTCCCTGAAACTGTAAATGTTGCACTTTTTCATTAGCGTTGTTATCAACCTGTAACTGCTCTTTTGCACTTTTCATTCGCGTTGTTTCACCAGTAAATGCTCTTGTTGCACTTTTACATTCGCTTGTTTTCACTTGTAACTGCTCTTGTTACACTTTTTATTCCGGCGTTGTTTCACCTGTAACTGTTAATGTTGCACTATTCATTTACGTTGTTTCTCCTGTAACTGCTCTTATTGCACTTTTCTTTCACGTTGTATTCACCGTGTAACTGCTCTTCTTGCAACTTTTCATTCGCTATGTTTTACCAGTAACTGCTTTTGTTGTTGCACTTTTCATTCGCGTTGTCTCACCTGTAACTGCTCTTGTGTTGCACTTTTCTTTCGATTGTTTTCACCTGTAACTGCTCTTCTTGCCTTTTTAGTTTTCGCGTTGATGTTTCACAAGGTAAAACTGTTCTAGGTATGCCACTTTCATTGCGTACTGTTTCACCTTAACTGCTCTTGTTGCACTTTTAATTCGCGTTGTTTCACCTGAACTGTTAATGTGCACTATTTATCTCCGTTGTTTCACCTGTAAACTGTAAATGTTGCACTCTTATTTCGCTGTTGTTTTACCAGTTAATCTCTGCTTTCACTTTTTATGCGCTTACTTCACCTTGTAACTGCTCTTGTTGCACTTTTCATTCGCGTTGTTTCACCAGTAACTGCTCTTGTTAAACTTTTCATTTGCGTGTTTTCACCTGTAACTGCTCTTGTTTGCACCTTTTAATTCGCGTTGTTTCACCTGTAACTCTTCTTGTTGCATTTTTCTTTCGCGTTGTTTCACCTGTAACTGTTTATGTTGCACTATTTATTCGCGTCTTTTTTCACCTGTAGCTGCTCTTTTTACATTTTTCATTCGCGTTGTTTTAACCAGTAAACTGCTCTTTCGTGTGCACTTTTTCAATTCGCGTTTGTTTCAACGCTCGTTACTGCTCTTGTTACACTTTTTAATGGCGTTGTTTCACCCAAGTAACTTTTCTTGTTGCACCTTTTTATCCGCAGTTGTAATTTCACCAGTAACTGCTCTTGTTCCACTTTTCATTCGCGTTGTTTCACCTGTAGCTTCTCTTGTTGCACTTTTCACATTCGCGTTGTTTTACCAGTAACTGCTATTGTTTGCAACTTGTTCATCGCGTTACGTTTCACCTGTTCTTGCTCGTTGTTTCACTTTTCATTTACGTTGTTTCAACCTGAAATTGCTTTGTTGCAACTCAATTCTCGTTGTTTCACCCTGTAAAACTGTTAATGTTTGCACAGATATTCATTCCGCGTTTTTCACTGTAAACTGTAAACTGTTGCACTTTTTCATTTCGCCGTTGGTTTCACCAGGTAACTTAAACTCTATTTCACTTTCATTTCACGTTTTTCCACCAGTAACTGCTCTTGTTGCACTTTTCCATTCGCATTCTTTCACCTGTACCTGTTTAATGTTGTGCAAAACCTTTCTATTTTTTATTTCATTCGCGTCTTGTTTACCTGTACTTTAATGTTGGCACTTTTCGCAGTCTGTCATCATGTAACAGTAAATGATTGCCTTTCCATTCGCATTGTTTCACCAGTAAACTTATGCTTTTGTTGCACTTTTCTTTCGATTGTTTTCACCTGTAACTGCTTTCTTGTTGCATTTTTCATTGCGTTTCTTCACCTGTTATGCTTCTGTTGCACTTTTTCATTCGCATATGTTTCAACCTGTAACTGCTCTTGTTGCACTTTTTATTTGCGTTCTTTTACCTGTAACTGCTCTTCTTGAACTTTTCATTTCCGTTGTTTTACCTGTAACTTGCACTTTTCATACACGTTGTTTCACCTGTAACTGCTGTTGTTGCTCTTTTCATTTGTATTGTTTTACTTGTAACTGTTAATGTTGCACTTTTCATTTGCGTTGTTTCACCTGTCATTGTTAATGTTGCACTTTTCATTTGCGTTGTTTCACCTGAAACTGCTTCTTGTTGCACTTTTTTATTTGCCGTGTTTCACTGTAACTTGCTCTTGTTTACCTTTTTTTTCGCAGTTGGTGTTCTCACCTGTAACTGCTCTTATTGTACTTTTTATTCGCGTTGTTTCACCTACAACTGTAAATTATGCACTTTCCATTCGCGTTGTTTACCTGTAACTGCTCTTGTTGCACTTTTTATTCGCATTGTTTCACCAGTAACTGCTCTTGTTGCACTTTTCCTTCGTGTTGTTTCACCTGTAACTGCTCTTGTTGCACTATTCATTCGCGTTGTTTCACCTGTAACTGCTCTTGTTGCACTTTTTATTCGCGTTGTTTCACCTGTTAATGTAATGTGTGCACTTTTTCATTAACGTTGTTTTCAACACAGTAACTGCTTCTTGTTGCACTATTTCATTCGCGTTTGCTTTCACCAGTAACTGCTTTTGTTGTACTTTTCATTCGCGTTGTTTCACATGTAACTGCTCTTGTTGCACTTTTCATTCCATTTGTTTCACCTGTAACTGCTCTTGTTGCACTTTTCATTTGCTTTGTTTCACCTGTAACTGCTCTTGTTGCACTTTTCATTTGCGTTGTTTCACCTGTAACTGCTCTTGTTGCACTTTTCATTCGCGTTGTTTCACCAGTAACTGCTCTTGTTGCACTTTCATCGCGTTGTTTCACCTGTAATTGTTAAAGTTGCCACTATTTTCATTTCGGCCGTGGTTTCCACCTGTAACTTGCTCTTGTTGCACTTTTCATTAGCGTTGTTTACCTGAAACTGCTCTTGTTGCACTTTTTATTCCCTTGTTTTAAATGTAACTGCTCTTGTTGTACTTTTCATCGCGGTTGTTTCAGCCTTGTAACTTGCTCTTGTTGCACTTTTCCTTCGTGCTGTTTCACCTGTAACTTGCTCTTGTTGCCACTTTCATTTGCGTTGTTTCACCAGTAACTGCTCTTTTTTGCACTTTTTCATTCGCGTTGTTTCACCTGTACTGTTAATTTTGCACTATTCATTCCTCGCGTTGTTTACCTGTAACTGCTCTTGTTGCACTTTCATTTTGCGTTGTTCACCTGTAACTGCTCTTTTGCATTTTTCATTCGTGTTGTTTCACCTGTAACCGCTCTTGTTGCACTTTTTATTCGCGTTGTTTCACCGGTAACTGCTCTTGTTGCACTCTTCATTCGCGTTGGCTGTTTCATCTGTAACTGCTCTTGTTGCAGTTTTCACTTCGCATGTTTTCACCTGTAACTGTAAAATGTTGCACTTTTCTTCGCTCGTTTGTTTTACCAGGTAACGCTCTTGTTGTTTTTAGCACTTTTCATTCGCGATTTTTCACCAGAACTGCTCTTGTTGCACTTTTTATTCCTGTTGTTTTTCAACTGTAACTGCTCTTGTTGCACTCTTCATTTGTATTTTTTCACCTGTAACTGCCTATTTGTTACACTTTCTTATATTCGCATTTTTTCAAATTGTAACTGGCTTCTTGTTGCCACTGTTTCATTCGCGTTGTTTTCACCAGTAACTGTTCTTGTTGAACTTTTCATTATCGCCGTCTTGTCTTCACCAGTAACAGCTCTCTCTGGTGCACTTTCATTCAGTTGTGTTCACCTGTAACTGCTCTTTGTTGCATTTTCATTGCGCGTTGTTTTACCAGGTAACTGCTCTTGTTGCCACTTTTCATTCGCGTTTGTTTCACCAGTCAACTGCTCTTCGTTCGCTTTCATTCGGCGGTTGTTCACCTGTAAACTTGTAAATGTTTGCACTTTTTATTTCGCGTTGTTTCACCCTGTAACTGTTATTGTTGCACTTTTCATTCGCCGTTGTTTCACCAGTAACTGCTCTTGTTGCACTTTTCATTGCGCGTCTGTTTCCGCTGTTACTGTGCTCCTTGTTGCACTTTCATTTACGTTGTTCTCACCTGTAACTGCTCATGTTGCCACTTTTTTAATTTCTTCGTTGTTCACCTGTAAACTGTTGACATGTTGCCACTATGTCATTCGCGTTTGCTATGCCACTTTTGTGAACTGTAAATGTTGCACTTTTTATTCGCGTTGCTTTCACCTGAAACTGTTCTTGTTGCACTTTCTATTCGCGTTGTTTCAGCTGTAACTGCTCTTGTTGCAATTTTTATTCGCGTTGTTTTCAACTGTAACTGCTCTTCTTGCACTTTTCATTCGCGTTGTTTCACCAGTAATTCCTCTTGTTGCACTTTTCATTGCGTTGTTTCAACCTGTAACTCCTCTTGTTGCACTTTTCATATGCGTTGTTTCACCATGTAACCTGCTCTTGTTGCACTTTTTAATCGCGTTGTTTTCACCTGTACCTGTTAATGTTGCACTATTCATTCGCGTTCATGTTTTCACTGTAACTGTTAATGTCTGCCACTTATGTTATTCGCGTGTTTCATCTCCTTGCTACACAGTAAATGTTGCCTCATTTTCATTTCGGCATTGTTTCACCAGTAACTGCTTTTGTTGCACTTTTTATTCGCGTTGCTTCACCAGTAACTGCTCTTGTTTGCACTTTTTCATTTTCACGTTTTTTCACGCCTGTTACTGCTACTTGTGCACTTTTCATTTGCCATTGTTTCACTCAAGTAACTGCTCTTGTTGCCACTTCTTCATTCGCGTTGTTTTACCTGATAACTGCTCTTGTTGTACTTTCATTCGCGTTGTTTTCACCCAGGAACTGCTCTTTTTGTTTGCACTTTTCATTCGCGTATCTTCACTTGTAACTGCTCTTGTTGTTTTGCACTTTTAAATTCGCTTGTTTCACTGTAACTGCTCTTTTTGCACTTTCATTCGCGTTGTATCACCTGTAACTGCCTTGTTTCTTCACTTTTTCATTCGCGTTGTTTCACTGTAGCTGCTCTTTGTTGCACTTTTTTATTTTCGGCGTTCTTCACCGTTAACTGTTCTTGTTGCACTTTTTCATTTCGCGTTGATTTCACCTTGTAAACGCTGCTTGTGCACTTTCATTCGCGTTTTTTCACCAGTTAACCCTGCTTCTTGTTTGCACTTTTCCTTCGCCTTGTTTCACCACTGTAACTGCTTCTAGTTGTTACTTTTTTCATCTCGCGTTGTTCACCAGCTAACTGCTTCTTGTTTACACTTTTCGATTGTGCGTTGTTTTCACCAGTAACTGCTTCTTGGTTTCACTTTTCATTCGCGTGTTTTCACAGTAACTGCTCTTGTTGCACTTTTTAATTCGAGTGTTTCACCTGTTAACTGTTAATGTTTCACTAGTTATTATTCGCGTGTTTCACCTGTAACTGTAACATGTTGCACTTTTTTATTCGCGTTGTATTACAGGTAACTTGCTCTTTGCTTTTGCCACTTTTTATTCCGTTGTTTCACCCCTCTAACTGCTCTTGTTGCACTTTTCCATTGGCCGTTGTTTCATCTGTTAACTTGCGCTTGTTTGCACTTTTTATTTGCTATGTTTCACCAGTAACTGTTCTTGTCTTGTTGCACTTTTCATTGGCGTTGTTTCACCAGTAACTGCTTCTTGTTTTCACTTTTGTAAATTCGCTATGTTTCACCTGTTAACTGCTCTTGTTGCACTATTTATTTCCGTTGTTTCACCTTTAACTGTAAATTGTGCACTTTTGTTTCGGCGTTGACTTCACCAGGTAACGTTCTGCTGAAACTTTATTTATTCGCGTTGTTTTACCAGTAACCTCTTCTTGTTGCACTTTTCATTCGCGTTGTTTCACCTGTAACTGCTCTTCTTGCACTTTTCATTCGCGTTGTTTCATCAGTAACTGCTCTTGTTGCACTTTTCATTTGCGTTGTTTCACCTGTAACTGCTCTTGTTGCACTTTTAATTCGCGTTGTTTCACCTGTAACTGATAATGTTGCACTATTTATTCGCGTTGTTTCACCTGTACCTGTATGTTGCACTTTTTATTCGCTTTGTTCACCAGTAACTGCTCTTGTTTCACTTTTCATTCGCGTTGTTTCATCAGTACTTGCTCTTGGGTTGCACTTTTCATTTGCGTGTTTTCAAACTGTAACGTGCTCTTGTTGCACTTTTTAATTCGCGTTGTTTCACCTAGTAACTGATATATGTGTGCACTATGTTATTCGGGCGTTGTTCACCTGTAACTGTAAATGTTGCACTTTTTATTCGCGTTGTTTTACCAGTTACTGCTCTTGTTGCACTTTTCATTCGCGTTGTTTCACCTGTAACTGCTCTTTTTGCACTTTCATTCGCGTTGTTTTACCAGTTACTGCTCTTGTTGCACTTTTCATTCGCGTTGTTTCACCTGTAACTGCTCTTTTTGCACTTTTCATTCGCGTTGTTTCACCAGTAACTGTTCTTGTTGCACTTTTCTTTCGCGTTTTTTCATCTATAACTGCTCTTGTTGCACTTTTCATTTGCGTTGTTTCACCTGTAACTGCTCTTGTTGCACTTTAATTTGCGTTGTTTCAACTGTAACTGTTAATGTTGCACTATTTATTCGCGTTGTTTCACCTGTAACTGTAAATGATGCACCTTTTTATTTCCGCGTTGTTTCACATAGAAACTGCTCTTTGTTGCACTTTTCATTCGCGTTTTTTTTCACCTGTAACTGCTGTTGTTGTACTTTTCATTCGCTTTGTTTCACCGTAACTGCTCTTGTTTCACTTTTCATTCGGCTGTTGTTCACCACTAACTGCTCTTCTTGCCACTTTAATTCGCGTATGTTTCACCTGTAACTCGTTAATTTCACTATTTATTAAGCGTTGTTTTCACCTGTAACTGTTAATGTTCGCACCTTTTTATTCGCCGTTGTTTACACCAGTAGTCTGCTCTTGTTGCAGTCTTTTTATTTCCGCGATTGTTTACCTAGTAACTGCTCTTGTTGGCACTTTTCATTCGCGTCTTGTTTCACCTGCTAACTGCTCTTTTTGGCCACTTTTCATTCGCGTGTGTTTCACCAGTAAACTGCTCTTGTTTCACTTTTCATTTCTCGCGTTGTTTCACCTGTAGCTGCCTTGTTGCACTTTTTATTCGCGTTGGTTCACCTGTCACCTGTAACTGCTTTGTTGCACTTTTCATTCGCGTGTTTTCACCTGTAACTGTTAATGTTGCACTATTCATTCGCCCGTTGTTTCACCTGTAACTGCTCTTGTTGCCCTTTTCATTTGCGTTGTTTCACCGGTAACTGCTCTTGTTGCACTTTTATTCGCATTGTTTCAAATGAACTGCTTCTTTGTTGTACTTTTACCTTCGCCTTGTTTTCGCCTGTAACTGCATCCGTCTCTGTTGCCACTCCTTCATTCGCCCGTTCGCTGTTTCACCTGTAACATGCTCTTGTTGCACTTTTCATTCGCGTTGTTCACCTGTAAATTGCTCTTGTTGCACTTTTCATTTCGCATATGTTTTCACCTTCTCCTATTGGTTAACTTCTGAGAATTTTGACACTTTGTCATCTCGTAGCGGGTGTATTCACCTGCTAAACTGCTTATGTTGTAGTGGCTTGCACTCAACTATTATACATTCGCGTTGTTTCACCTGCTTTGCAACTGCTCTTGTTGCACTTTTTCTTCTTTGGCGTTGTTTCACCTGTAACTGCTCTTGTTGCAGTATTTTCATCCTCGCCATTGTTTCACTGAACGCTTGTAAATGTTGCACTTTCTTCATTCGCTGTTGTTTCACCAGTGCTGCTCTTGTTGCACTTCTTTATTACGCGTTGTTTTACCAGTCAATCTGCTCTTGTTTGCACATTTTCATTCGCGTTGTTTCACCTGTAACTGCTCTTTTTGCACTTTCATTCGTGGCGTTGTTTCACCCAGTAACTGCTTTCCTTGTTTCCACTTTTCATCGCTGTTGATTTTCACCTGTAGTCTTGCTCTTGTTGCCACTTTTTATTCGGCGTTGTCCTTTCACCAGTTAACTGTTCTTGTTGCACTTTCCATTCGCGTTGTTTCACCAGTAACGCTCTTGTTGCACTTTTAATTTGCGTTGTTTTACCTGTAACTTTGCTCTTGTGTGCACTTTTTAATTCTTCGTACCTGTCTCAACTGTAACTCGGCTTAATGTTGCACTATTTATTCGCGTTGTTTCCACCTGTAACTGTAAATGTTGCACTTTTTATTTTCGCGTCTTGTTTCACGTAGGGAACTGCCTCTTGTTGCGCCACTTGTTCATACGGTTGTTTCACCTATAATGCTCTTGTTGTTACCTGTTTTCATTTCGCGTTGTTTCACCAGATAACTGCTCTTGTTCACTTTTTCATCGTCGTTGTTTCACCAGTAAACTCGCCTCTTGTTTCCACTTTTCATTGCGCGTCTGTCTTCACCAGTAACTGCTCTTTTGTTGCACTTTTAATTCGCGTTTTTTCACCTGTAACTGTTAATGTTTCACTATTTATTCGCGTTTGTTTCACCTGTAACTGTAAATGTTGCACTTTTTAAATTTCGCGTTGTTAACCAGTAGCTGCTCTTTGTTGCACTTTTACTCCGCGTTGCTTTTACCAGTACCTGCCTCTTGTTGCACTTTACTTATTCGCGTGTTCATCACCACGTAACCTCGCTCTCTGTCTGCACTTTCCATTCTCGACGGTCTGTTTCACTCTGTAACTGCTCTTGTTGCACTTTTTATTGGTATGTTTTCACCAGTAACTGTTCTTGTTGCATTTTTCATTCGCGGTTGTATTCACCCGTAACTGCCTCTTGTTCACTTTTTAAATTCGCGTTGTCTCCACTCTATCACCTCGTCTCTAATGATTGACACCTAGACTTTCACTCGCGTCTTGTTTTCCAGCCTCTCTACCTTGTCAAATGCCTATGCTCGACTGTTTTCGTTCGCGGCTGTGTTCACCAGGATAACTCTCTTGCTGGAACTTTTTTATTCGCGTTGTTTTACCAGTAACTTCTTGTTGCACTTTTCATTCGGGTTGTTTCACCTGTAACTGCTTTTGTTGCACTTTTCATTTCGCGTTGTTTCAATTATAACTGCTCTTGTTGCACTTTTCATTTGCGTTGTTCACTGTAACTGTCTTGTTGCACTTTTATTTCGCGTTGTTTCACCTGTAACTGTTATTGTTGCACTATTTATTCGCGTTGTTTCACCGTAAACTGGTAAAATGTTGCACTTTTATTCGCGTTGTTCCACCAGTAACTGCCTCTTGTTGCACTTTTCATTCGCCGTTTGGGGGGTTTTTTTTCACAGATAACTGCTTCTTGGTTGCATCTTTTCATTTGCGTTGTGTTCAACTGTAAACTGCTTGTTGGCACTTTAATTCGGCGTTGTTTCACCTGAACTGATAATGCTTGCCACTATTTATTCGCGTTGTTTCACTCTGTAACTGTAAATTGTTGCCACTTTTTTATTTTCGCGTTGTTTTTACCAGTTACTGCTTCTTGTTGCACTTTTTATTCGCGTTGTTTTCACCTGTAACTGCTCTTTTGACTTTTCATTCCGGCGTTGTTTTTACCAGTAAACTGTTCTGTGCACTTTTCATTCGCGTTGTTTCAACCGTAACTGCTCTTGTTGCATATTTTATTCGCGTTGTTTCACCTGTAACTGTAAATGATGCACTTTTCATTCGCGTTGTACTAGAAACTGCCTCTTGTTGCACTTTTTCATTCGCGTTGTTTCACCTGTAACTCTGCTGTTGTTGTATTTTTCGATTCGCGTTGTTTTCACCCAGTACTGCTCTTTAGTTTCACTTTCATTCGCGTTGTTTCACCAGTTTAACTGCCTCTTCTTGCACTTTAATTTCGCGTTGTTCACCTGTAAACTGTAATGTTTCACTATTTATTAGCGTTTGTTTCACCTGTAACTGTAAATGTTGACACTTTTTATTTCGCGTTGTGTTCTACCAGTTAGCGCTTCTTGTTCACTTTTTATTAGGCTGTTGTTTACCAGTTAACTCTCTTGTTTGCAACTTTCATTCGCTGTTGGTTTCACCGTATAACTGCCTACTTTTTGCACTTTCATTTCGCGTGTTTCCCAGTAACTGCCTCTGTTTCACTGTTTCATTTTCGCAGTTTGATTTCACCTGTAGCTGCTCTTGTTGCACTTTTATTCGCGTTGTTTCGACCAGAACTGTTCTCTGTTGCACTTTTCATTCGCCTTGTTTCACCTGTAACTGCTCTTGTTGCACTTTTTTCATTTTCGCGTTTTTTCACCAGTAACTGCTCTTGTTTCCCTTTTTCATTCGCCTTGTTTCACCAGTAACTGCTCTTGTTGAACTTTCCTTCGCGCTATTTTACCTGTAACTGCTCTTGTTGCACTTTTTAATTTTTCGTTGTATTCAACTGTAATCTCTCTCTTT
>JABUQX010124835.1:7500-16609 GCA_015478945.1 Trachelipus rathkii | reverse complement strand
TTGGTGTGTATTAGAAGTTGTTAGGATGGTTCCTTCCTTCTACGATTGACCCCCTTTAGGTCGCTTAGCCCCCTTTTTGATGTTTTGGCCTTGATATTTCGGTCTTGGCCTTGATATTTCGGTCTTGGCCTTGATATTTCGGCCTTGATACCGTATCAAGGCCTGAAATTGACCTTTCATAAAAGTTCGTGAGGGATTAAGTGAGATTAAGTCGAGCACATGTAGTACCTGACGCAGTATCTGTTGTAGGGAACTGTCCTAACATGAGGTCATGTAGGTACCTGCCCTAACTTGAGTTCCTGTATGTAACTGTCCTAACCTCACACCTATACCTACACTTACACTCACCCATACACACACACACAAACACACTATGACACTTATACACACATACACTATGACACTTACACTTACCCATAGACACTTACACTCACCATAGACACTTATACACACACACAATGACACTTACACTTACCCATAGACACTTACACTCACCCATTGACACTTACACTTACGCTTACACTCACACACAGATACACACACACACACTCGGTATCTTAATGCCTCAACTTTGATGCCTCAACTTTGATGTCTCAACTTTGATGCCTCAGCTTTGATGACTCATCTTTGATGCCTCAGCTTTGATGACTCATCTTTGTTACTGGAAAAAAGAAGGAGGAGGAGGAGTAAGAAGAAGAAGAAGAAGAAGAAGAAGAAGAAGAAGAAGAAGAAGAAGAAGGAGGAGGAGGAAGAAGAAGAAGAAAAAGAAGGAGGAGGAGGAAGAAGAAGGAGGAGGAAGGAGAAAGAAGAAGGAGAAAGAAGAAGAATATGTTTAGTTAGAGGTCGTATACACACAGTCTTACATTTTTTTTTCAAACTGAGACATTTTATTTATAGAAAACCTTTTTACATTATCAAAGTTAAAGTTAAAGTTAAAGTTATAGATAAAGTTAAAGTTAAAGTTAAATTTTCATGTTGAAGGATAAGATTTATATTTTTCATGTATTAAATACAAATGTTTTTTTGAAGAACATTGTCTTTTGATGAAAAACATTTTTTTTTGAAAAACATTGTCTTTTGATAAAAACATTTTTGTTTTTTTGAAAAACATTTTTAAAAAACATTGTTTCCAGAAAAAAGTTGTCAAATTTCCATGAAAAACATGATTTTAGGGACCATAAAGTATGATGGCGCGAGCTAGAGAGTTGAACTTGGTGTCTACCTCTATGTTTCGAGGTATGCCGAGTTGATTTCTGGCATTACCGAGTGGATCAGAGCTTTCCTTAAGGTCTTTTGCACCGGTGCTGCGGTGCTCATATATATTTTTTGGTTTTTAAAAGCTTTCAAGTTAAGATATTCTCTTCAAACGGGCTACCATGGTTGTTGAAGGTGCAGGATGTCATGTAGGTACCTGCCCTAACTTGAGTTCCTGTATGTAACTATCCTAACCTCACACCTACACCTACACACACACACACACACACACACACACACACACATACACACACACACACACCCGCTAGGCTACTTATACACACACGCACACCCGCTAGGCTACTTATACACACATACACCCCGCCATTGATACATACACCCACCCTAGCTCACACCTACACCTACACATACACACACACTATAACACTTATACACACACACTATGACACTTATACACACACATACACCCACCCATAGACACTTACACCCTCCCATAGACACTTACACTCACCCATAGACACTTACACTCACCCATAGACACTTACACTCACACGCTGATGCCTCAACTTTGATGCCTCAACTTTGATGCCTCAGCTTTGATGCCTCAACTTTGATGCCTCAGCTTTGATGCCTCAACTTTGATGGCTCAACTTTGATGGTGTCAGATTTGATGAAATAAATTAGTTAATGGAAAAAGAAGAAGAAGAAGAAGAAGAAGAAGAAGAAGAAGAAGAAGAAGAAGAAGAAGAAGAAGAAGAAGAAGAAGAAGAAGAAGGAAAAAGAAGAAGAAGGAAAAAGAAGAAGAAGGAGAAAGAAGAAGAAGAAGAAGTCTCATATGACGGAGCACATGAGCCGGAGCCGGAGTTTGTGATGGCGGAGTCAGACTGGAATTCTGGCTCCAGTTGCATATTGAGTCAATTGAGGTGTGTTTATATATGTTTCAAAGGACATAGATTCCGAATTTTGGGGTGTCGTAACCCCAAAATGAGTTCGAGGAACCCTTGAGTGGGTCCTCAGCTGGAAAAAAAAGAAGAAAATTACAGAGTACAAGACAGAGAAAAGATGAAGGAAGGAAATAGAAGTTTCGTAAGATAGAACAAATGAATCATTGGAGGTATCGGCACCGGTGCAGGGACGGTGCGGTGCCGAGTTAGTAAATATGTGCTTATCACCATAATATTAGTGTGTTTATATACGTCTTCAGTGATGTAGAATATGAATAACATAGTTTCAATACACTCAAAGATGTCTAGGGACACCAATTGAGATGGGGGCCGAACCCCAAAATGTGGTTTTTACCCTTTTAAATGAAATTTTAAAAGGATATAAGTTAATAATACATAGACTTACGCTCTATCAACAGCCCCATGTTGCATAAATATATGTAGCAACAGCCCTATGTTGTACAAATATATATGAAACTTAACACAGAGAACTTAAGTGGTTCTCTCTTAGTCATACACAATGGTATACATATGTTGTACAACTGAGATATTCAAGTCAAAACTTGCACTCGACTTGTTTAATGTATGCTATATCAAGTCCCTATATAAAGATGTGTGTATGTGTATGCATGTGTATATGTGTATGTGTGTATGTGTATGTTTAGTTAGAGGTCGTATACACATAGTCTTACATTTTTATTTCAAACTGAGGCATTTTATTTATAGAAAAGCTGTTTCATTACCAAAGTTAGAGTTAAAGTTAAAGTTAAAGTTAAATTTTCATGTCGAAGGATAAGATTTATATTTTTCATGTATTAAATACAAATGTTTTTTTTTTTGAAAAACATTGTCTTTTGATGAAAAACATTTTTTGTTTTTTGAAAACATTTTCTTTTGATAAAAACATTTTTGTTTTTTGAAAAACATTTTTAAAAAACATTGTTTCCAGGAAAAAAGTTGTCAAATTTCCATGAAAAACATGTTTTTAGGGACCATAAAGCAATAAAGCAGTAAAACACTACAGCAAACAGCCCCAGGGGGCCCCACCCCACCCCCACCCCCCTCATGTTTTACTGCTTTACTGCTTTACCATACTTACTATTAATAAAAATATATGTCACTACCTATTTTTCTGTTCAATCATATACATTTGTATTTCACATTACCCTTTTTCTAAAACTTTTTTAAAAAAACTTAGACTTAAATAAATATATTTTAATTTGTAACACTTAAGAGACATGGTGGTAGACCTTTTATATATATATATATATATATATATATATATATACATTAACAAATTTTCATACTTAACATACCTTAAGCACGAATAAAACAGCTAACATTAACAAATTTCCATACTTAACAGCAGTAAAGTAACTAACATAGCATACAAAAACGTAACCTATTCACACTTTTTCATGCATGTCTTTAACATATCAATGTTAATTTTACATTAACATAGTAATATTTAACAAAGATTTATCGTATCCTAACCTAACGATTGTAATAAACTAAGAATAAATCGCACACGCACACACACACACACACACACACACACACACACACACACACACACACACACACACACACACACACACACACAGAGGAATATTTGGCAACGTAACAAAGTTTTCACATTAATAAAGCTAACATAGCATCACCTAAACTAAGAATATAATGTACAACGACAAACCTAACATACTTTAAGCACGAATAAACAGCTAACATTAATTTATATATATATATATATATATATATATATATATATATATATATATATATATATATATATATATATATATATATATATATATATATATATATATATAAACAGCTAACATTAACAAATTTCCATACTTAACAGCAGTAAAGTAACTAACATAGCATACAAAAACGTAACCTATTCACACTTTTTCATACATGTCTTTAACATATCAATGTTAATTTTACATTAACATAGTAATATTTAACAAAGATTTAACGTATCCTAACCTAACTATTGTAATGAACTAAGAATAAATGCCACAGACACAAACACACACACTATGTTATTCATATTCTACATCACTGAAGACGTATATAAACACACTAATATTATGGTGATAAGCACATATTTACTAACTCGGCACCGCACCGACCCTGCACCGGTGCCGATACCGATAGCTCCAATGATTCATTTGTTCTATCTTACGAAACTTCTATTTCCTTCCTCCATCTTTTCTCTGTCTTGTACTCTGTAATTTTCTTCTTTTTTTCCAGCTGAGGACCCACTCAAGGGTTCCTCGAACTCATTTTGGGGTTACGACACCCAAAAATTTGGAATCTATGTCCTTTGAAACATATATAAACACACCTCAATTGACTCAATATGCAACTGGAGCCAGAATTCCAGTCTGACTCCGCCATCACAAACTCCGGCTCCGGCTCATGTGCTCCGTCATATGAGACTTCTTCTTCTTCTTCTTTCTCCTTCTTCTTCTTTTTCCTATTTCTTCTTCTTCTTCTTCTTCTTCTTCTTCTTCTTCTTCTTCTTCTTCTTCTTCTTCTTCTTCTTCTTCTTCTTCTTCTTCTTCTCCTCCTTCTTTTTTTCCAGTAACAAAGATGAGTCATCAAAGCTGAGACATCAAAGATGATTCATCAAAGCTGAGGCATCAAAGTTGAGGCATCAAAGCTGAGGCATCAAAGTTGAGGCATCAAAGCTGAGGCATCAAAGTTGAGGCATCAAAATATCGAGTGTGTGTGTGTGTGAGTGTAAGTGTATATGGGTGAGTGTAAGTGTCTATGGGTGAGTGTAAGTGTCTATGGGTGAGTGTAAGTGTCTATGGGTGGGTGTAAGTGTCTATGGGTGTGTGTATGTGTGTATAAGTGTTATAGTGTGTGTGTGTGTATGTGTAGGTGTAGGTGTGAGCTAGGGTGGGTGTATGTATCAATGGCGGGGGTGTATGTGTGTATAAGTAGCCTAGCGGGTGTGCGTGTGTGTATAAGTAGCCTAGCGGGTGTGTGTATACGTATCCGTGTGTGTGTGTGTGTGTGTGTGTGTGTGTGTGTGTGTGTGTGTGTAGGTGTGAGGTTAGGACAGTTACATACAGGAACTCAAGTTAGGGCAGGTACCTACATGACATCCTGCACCTTCAACAACCATGGTAGCCCGTTTGAAGAGAATATCTTAACTTGAAAGCTTTTAAAAACCAAAAAATATATATGAGCACCGCAGCACCGGTGCAAAGACCTTAAGGAAAGCTTTGATAAGTATGGTAAAGCAGTAAAACAGTAAAACACGAGGGGGTGAGGGTGGGTGGGGACCCCTTGGGGGCTGTTTTGCTGTATTGTTTTACTGCTTTATTGCTTTATGGTCCCTAAAATCATGTTTTTCATGGAAATTTGACAACTTTTTCCTGGAAACAATGTTTTTTAAAAATGTTTTTCAAAAAAACAAAAATGTTTTTCATCAAAACACAATGTTTTTCAAAAAAAAAAATGTTTTTCATCAAAAGACAATGTTCTTCAAAAAACATTTGCATTTAATACATGAAAAATATAAATCTTATCCTTCAACATGAATATTTAACTAACTTTAACTTTATCTATAACTTAAACTTTAACTTTAACTTTAGCTTTGGTAATGTAAAAAGGTTTTCTATAAATAAAAGGCCTGTTTGGAATAAAAAATGTAAGACTGTGTGTATACGACCTCTAACTAAACATATTCTTTTTTCTCCTTCTCTTCTAGTTTCTTCTCCTCCTTCTTCTTCCTCCTCCTCCTTCTTTTTCTTCTTCTTTCTTCCTCCTCCTTCTTCTTCTTTCTTCTTCTTCTTCTTCTTCTTCTTCTTCTTCTTCTTCTTCTTCTTCTTCTTCTTCTTCTTCTTCTTCTTCTTCTTCTTCTTCTTCTTCTTCCTCCTTCTTCTTCTTCTTCTTCTTCTTCCTCCTTCTTCTTCTTCTTCTTCTTCTTCTTCTTCTTCTCTTACGCACTCCGTGCATTTCATCAGCCAACAAAGTTGAGCCATCAAAGATGAGGCATCAAAGATGAGTCATCAAAGCTGAGGCATCAAAGTTGAGGCATCAAAGCTGAGGCATCAAAGTTGAGGCATTAAGATATCGAGTGTGTGTGTGTGTGTGTGTGTGTGTGTGTGTGTGTGTGTGTGTGTGTGTGTATCTGTGTGTGAGTAAGCGTAAGTGTAAGTGTCTAAGGGTGAGTGTAAGTGTCTATGGGTAAGTGTAAGTGTCATAGTGTGTGTGTGTATAAGTGTCTATGGTGAGTGTAAGTGTCTATGGGTAAGTGTAAGTGTCATAGTGTATGTGTGTATAAGTGTCATAGTGTGTGTGTGTGTGTGTGTGTGTGTGTGTGTGTGTGTGTGTGTAGGTGTAGGTGTGAGGTTAGGACAGTTACATACAGGAACTCAAGTTAGGGCAGGTACCTACATGACCTCATGTTAGGACAGTTCCCTACAACAGGTACTGCGTCAGGTACCTACATGTGCTCGACTTAATCTCACTTAATCCCTCACGAACTTTTATGAAAGGTCAATTTCAGGCCTTGATACGGTATCAAGGCCGAAATATCAAGGCCAAAACATCAAAGAGGGGGCTAAGCGACCAAAATATGGGGGAAGGCACGTACGACGGTTGCTGCGCAACCGTCTGGCTCACCCCTTCTCCGTAGGGATGCCAAAAAGCGGGTATATGTATATATATATATATATATATATATATATATATATATATATATATATATATATATATATATATATATATATATATATATATATATATATATATATATATATATATATACACAATTGACCCCTGGAAGACCATAGTTCGGCCTGCGGTTTCTAGCATAGGATCGAAATGTGATAGTCAGAAAGGTAGCTGAGATATAGAAAATCGAGACGGCAAAAGCGAAAAAGACGATGTGACGCGGTGCGGTGCGCCAGGGCCTTGGGGGTTGGTCCAATCGCGTCGTTGACCCCGGAAAACGCTTCTACGGACCCGAAAACCCATAATTTGACCCTTAAAACGTCTTAATACGCCAAAATATCAATGTTGCAAAATGTTGCAAATTTTGTTTGCAACATTGCAACATTGCAATGTTGCATTGCAATACGCCATCTACGAAAAACGCATGTTGGTGCGTTCTAAAACCGCAACGGTTGAATCGCTGCGCTCGGTAATAGCGGCAATCGACTCGGCATACCTCAAAACATACTAGGCAACACCGAGCTCGGCTTCATAGCTCAAGAAACAAAAATGTTAGCACAGCTGCATTAGAAAAGGGGGGTAGGGTAATATCTAATACTAACTCTTGTTAGGAGTGAATCGATTCCGTCGTAAACCACAGGAATCGATTCAGCAGTGTCGATTATGTACTAATCGATACCAATATCGGGTATATTCCGGCACATACGATATATCGCACTAGAAGGGTTAGAAAGGGGGGTGGGGGATACTAACTCGTAGAAGGTACCAACCTAGCACATTCTAATATACACCAATCGAATCCTCATACCTTATAACATAGGAATAGACACCAATATTTGGTGTATTCTATGACGTAGGACATGACATGCTAGAAAAGGCTAGAAAAGGGGGTGGGGTAATAACTCGTAGAAGGAAGCATCCTAGCACATTCTAATATACACCAATCGAATCCTCATACCTTATAACCTAGGAATAGACACCAATATTAGCCGTATTCTATGACGTAGGATATTGTCATGCTAGAAAAGGCTAGAAAAGGGGGGTGGGGTAATAACTCGTAGAAGGAAGCATCCTAGCACATTCTAATATACACCAATCGATTCCCCGTACCTTATAACCTAGGAATAGACACCATTATTAGCCGTATTCTATGACGTAGGATATGTCGTGCTAGAAAGTGCTAGAAAAGGGGGTGGGGCTAACTACAAGGAAGCATTCTAGCAACCTTCTAATATACACTCAATCGATTCCCGTACAGAATAACATAAGGGGAAGACACTAATATCGGGTGTATTCCATCATATAGGTCCACACGTGCTAGAAGCTAGAAACAGCTGCATCTTTGCGGTTTTAGATGCTAGAAATCACAGTCCAAATGTGATGTATACTACTATATATATATATATATATATATATATATATATATATATATATATATATATATATATATATATATATATATATATATATATATATATATATATATATATATATATATATATATATATATATATATATATATATATATATATATATATATATATATATATATATATATATGTTATTATTTCATATATATATATATATTACAAACAGACCATAAAACACTAATATTACTATTACAGACAACACCTTTTTTTCTGTATTTTAAGGAGAATGAGAGAGAGAAGATATATATATGATATATATATATATATATATTTATATATTATATATATATTATATATATATTATTATTATATATTATATATATTATATATATATATATATATATAGAGAGAGATATATATATTATATATATATATATATTGTATATATATATTATATATATATATATATATATATATGTTATTATTATTTTATATAGTTATATATATATATATATATATATATATATATATTATTATATATTATTATATATATTATATATATATTATATTATATATATATATATATATATATATTATATATTTATATATATATATACATATTATTATTATATATATATATTAGGGTATAGTATATATATATATGCTATATATATATATATATATATATATATATATATATATATATATATATATATATATATATATATATATATATATATATATATATATATATATATATATATATATATATATATATATATATATATTTCACAAACAGACCATAAAACACTAATATTACTATTACAGACACCTCTTTTATATTCCTGTATTTTAAGGAGAATAGGTAGTATATATATATAT
>JABUQX010124835.1:0-2500 GCA_015478945.1 Trachelipus rathkii | reverse complement strand
GTAGGGCGCCTATGCGCCTATTGCGCCTTTGCATCGCAGCTTCGGCTTTTCCGCCAGGCCGGAGCCTGTCGCTAAAGTTTATTTGCAAAGTAAACTTAGTGCGATAATAAAAGCATAATATGGTAATGCTCGATTTATTTTATAAGGAAGAAAAACAGATTAATCAGTTTTCTGTAATTAAAACACCGGCTAAAACTAATATCTTACACGTCCTCTTTTCCCCATCCCCATGTCCTGTTGGTTCCATGCTTTTTCCCCCAGGGAGCGTCTCACTCGATGCGCTGCAGAAGGTTGCAGATTTAAGAGCCATTAGTTTGGGCCAAATTTATTTGTAATTAAGAACTACTGAACTAGTAATATAGTATAATATATAGTATATATATATTACTATTTAAGGAATATATATATATATATATCTATATATAATATATAATAATAGTTATCATATATATATATATATATATAATAATATACTATATATATATATATATACTAATATATATATACTATATATATATATATATAATAGTTATATATAATAACTATTATACTCATATATATATATATATAATATATATATATATATATATATTATTATATTATAATTCAATATTATATTATTAGAGCATTATATATATGTTACTATATATATATTAATATATAATATTATAAAATAAATATACAATATATATAATATTTAGTATGTATTATATATTATATATTAAGAGTTTATTATTCAACTAAATTTATGATAATATATATAATATAGTGTAAAATTCGCCTCTGATATACTATATATATATAATATTATATATATATATATATATATTATATATACTATAAATATATATATATAGTATATACTATGTATTATATATAAAAAGTTTACACTGGTTTTGGTAAAAATGGACACAAGTAGCCATGCTTCTAAGTTCCGTAACTTTTTAAAGGTAAAAAAAAAAATGCTTGGTCCTGTTCATAGGCGCGGCGTATAGGGCCGCAGAGAACTATGGGCCTGTCTGCGCCTGATATTGCTGCGTCCGCCTTTTTTCTAACCAATTGTTTGCGCTCTACCGCACCGCCCAACAGAAATTATTCGATTAGTGCGCCACTAGGCGCTAACGCCCGGGGCTCTATATATATATATATAGTATTTAACTACGAATATTTCACTTACTACTATAATTATTTTAGTGTCACTGAATACCTACTATTAATACTTATAAACTATTACGTAGCCTATATACATATATAGTTATTACTCAATATACTATATAAACTATTCATTACTATTACCTCATCCTATTAGTATGTCAGGATACATATATATTCTCATATATTTATACATGATATATATATATATGTGTACATATATACTATATTATATAATACAAAATATATATAATATCGCTTTAAATAGTATATATCTTTATATAGATAGATCTACAGGATTATCCCCTTGATAAATAACTTGTTAAACCTAATTACTCATTTATCTTGACCACTAGCATAGATCACTTCGTACTTCCCTTTTATGGAATACACTTGGTAAAATTTCCGGTAGTTAGGAAAATGCAAATAAATAAATAACATAAATAAATAAAATAAAATGCATTAGCTATTTTTTTTGCCATCGCAGTGCGGTATACCCTTGGGGGTATTCTTAAGTTAAGAAAAAAAAAAGCAAAATTTAATAGAAAGTCTATTTATTTTAATAGCAAGTCTATTTATTTTAAAGTGTAAATAGATAATAATTCATCATACTATTAATATTAAACAATAATTTTTTTTAATTTTTTTGCTATTTTTTTTACATTTTCCTATGTATTGTTTTTTTACCAGGATTTCCAAATATATGAGATTCGCTTAAGAATATTAAAAACAAACTACATAACGAAACTATAATATTAATAATATTATAACATTACACTAACCAATATATAATATAACCGGTATAACTTAATTTACTATTTACTAATTCTAAACTTAGTTACTACCAATACTATATATTATATATATGTACCAATTATAATAATTTTCTTTTTTATCTACTTATGGATATAATATATTATTAATTTAACTTTATATTCAATTATGTGATCCTGACTTCCATTTTAACTTACTTTCTCCTTACACAAACTAACATTCTTTACCTACATTAAATTGGGAATGTTATTACAGTTCTACTCATTTTATAATTTACCATATTTATATATAGCATTCTTTCAAATACATACCGTTAAATTATACATGCGCCCCTTAAATAAATTTATTGTCCATTCTTAGATAATCACATAGTTAACTTTAGATCATATTATACGCATTATATATAACTTATTTCATGACCTATTAATATAGTATTACTACTAATACTTACTTATATACATATTTAAGCCATAATAATAAATATATCGGTAACGTATATAATACATATTACCCTCATGTATAAGAGTATAACCTACTAGCTTATAACCTCAAAGACTTTAAGTGAGTCCCTTTA
>JABUQX010124834.1:0-12500 GCA_015478945.1 Trachelipus rathkii | reverse complement strand
ATTACTACGTGTGCAGTGGAAGAACAAGTAGAAGTGATAACTACAACTCCTCTATTTCATATTTGGTGAACCCAGAAGAAAAGAACACCCCCTCCTCAAGATTCAAGAAGAAGAACTCTCTCTCTCTCAAGAATCAAGAATAAGACCACTTTATCAAGACTCAAGAATACCACCCTACTAAAGAAGAAAGATGACTTCTGACAGCGAGCAGCCTCCTGCCGAAGAATAGATAGAAGAATCTATCGCTGAGATCAAGGTGAAACCTCCCCTGTTTTCTGAGATTTCATTTCCAACCTGGTTCAGAGTCTTAGAGACCCAGTTTCACCTTGGAAAAATTACATCGGAGAAGACGAAGTACTTCCATTCTCTCTCGCAGTTGCCAACAGACGTCGTGGATCGTATCTCCTCTACAGAACTCATTACTCAAGCTTCCACTCCGCTGAAGAAGGCAATCATTACCATCTACTAGAAAAGCAAGGTGACTCAGAAGTTCCCCATGTTAACTCAAATTTATAGAAATTGTGATAGAACCACTAGGTTAAACCATGAACCAAAACGAACCATGGACCTTTCAACAGCATTCGACATCGGTACATTAGGCAAGATATTCTCAAGCATGACTCGGAGACAATTTCCCAATTTTCTGGTAGCGTCAGCTCCTGTCATGGTAGTGTCAACAGCATCGAATGACTATACAACCAAATATTTCAGCAGCAGCAGAAACAACAATAACGGCAACATCGGCAACAGGAACACCTGTAGGACTTCGTCCAAGGAGTCAAAATCAAAGGTACCACATTTGCCGTGACCACATTTACTTCGCTTGACAGGCAAGACCGTGCAGGCCATGGTGCAAGTGGCCTGACAAATATAACATTCAGATACAACCCTTGTCTCGTCCCTCTTTTAGAGTTTCTTCTTCTCCTGCACCAAAGGAAAAATAGAAGAGAGAGGTTATTGCTGCGGCATAATCAGTTCGCAACTTACTATCAAAGTCACAGTATTCGGCGAGGGTGCTCTCTTCCTCTTAGACACCGGCGCTTCCATTTCAAGTTTAACTTCTTCGATGGTAACTAACATGTTCCTATTTGCAACTAATGTCCCTTGTTCCGCCTATTAAGTGTCACGGTTAAATAGCAACATTTATAACGATCAAGAAGCTTCCTAGTAGCTAATATCTCAATGTCAATATTGGATAAGGATTCTCAACACCATTACAACTTAATTATCAATTGTGGGAAGAAAACTCTACAAGACACAGATATTTCTTTCCTAACACCTCTTCAAATCTCTTCCGATGAAGTTCCTTCATTGTAAAATCAACGCAAATATTGAAGACTCCACTATTTCATCTTTGCTTCAAGAGTTTCCACTGTTAACTTCACCTATCGAATTGACGAACATTAAATTTAATCCAAAAGGACCTGTTCACTAAATATAGACTGGTGGTTCTCCGCCAGTATTTACAAGACCACGCTGACTTCCTGAAAATAAACTAAAAGTAGCAAAAGCAGAATTCGACACTCTCTTGAAAAATGGAATCATTAGACCATCTAAGTCTACTTGGGCCTCTCCACTCCATCTGGTGCCCCCCCCCCCAAAAAAAACAGGAACTTTTAGGCCTTGTGGTGATTACAGATCTTTGAGTGCAATAACTAAAAGAGATGGGTATTCACTTCCTCACATTCAAAGTCTCTCGAAACGCCTACATGGAACAACAATCTTCAGCAAAATATATCTTCAGAGGCCATACCACCAAATTCCAACAAGACCAGAGGGCATTGAAAAGACTGCCATAACAACTCCTTTTGGCCTTTTTGAATATGTTTCTATGCCATTTGGTTTGAAAAATGCTGAGCCTACTTTTCAAAGAATAATGGACTGCATTTATAGACACAAGTAGTATCTCTACGGATTCGTAATGTGCCGTCCTTGAGTTCGCTGTATGAAATACCTTTCATTTTTTCGACTGCGCTGCGTTTCCTGATACCTTATCTCATCGTAATTATTATTTTTATTTATTTTTATTTATTTATTTTTATTTTTTTTATTTATTTATTTTATTTATTCTTTATTTATTTTAATTTTATTTATTTATTTTTTTATTTTTTATCATTGTTTTTTAGTTTCTCCGTTTTGCGTGTTGGTACCGCATGCGAGCCGCTCCGGTTCCGTCTCCGGTTCCGACTCCGACTCCAGCTTATTATTATTATTATTATTATTATTATTATTATTATTATTATTATTATTATTATTATTATTATTATTATTATTATTATTATTATTATTATTATTATTATTATTATTATTATTATTTGCATTGAAAAATCGACACCCGCAGGGTATCGATTTTGAGTCGAAATCGATTCCTTACGGGAATCGATTTTTAATCCCGCGAGCATGCACACACACATAAATATGGGTGGATTAAAATATTTAAGATATTATTACCTAGGTTATTTTTATTTTATTTTCTTTTATTATTTGTTCATTATGTATGTATAATTGTTGTTCAAAGCGTTGACACCGCCCCGCAGTGGTCCCGAACCGCACCACACCACGCTCCGAATAGAGTTTGCTACATGGTATCTCTCTCAAACTTGACACCCGGTTTAGGGATGACGTAACCTCGTCGCTGGCCCCTAAAAATAGGAAATGATTCGTAGAAGGATTGAAAAACTTGGTATACAATGCTTCATATAAGGTATCCTCGTCGTAGACGAGGTTACATGACCATGCACAACTTGGAGGGGGATGCTGACCCCCAAAACATTGAACATTGACGTAGAAGGATGAAACTTGGTGTACACCCTTCATATAAGGTATCCTCGCTGCATCCGAAGTTAAATGGCCGTACACCCCCTAGAGGGGGTGCTGGCCCCCTCTAAGTAGGAAATGACAGTAGAATGATGAAACTTGGTATGCACCCTTCTTATAATGTATCCTCAGTACAGCCTGAGTAAAGTGCCGCTATGCCTATATGGTGGGGCTGTACCCCAATACCTTGAAAATGATCAAAGAAGGATAAAACTCGGTATACATATTTCTTATAAGGTATCCTCGGTGCAGCCGAGGTAACATGACGCTACGCCAATCAGGGGATAGGGTTGTGCCACAATTCCTTGGAAATTGACATAGAAGGATGAAACTTTGTATACACCTTTCTTATAAGGTAACTTCGTCACACACAAAGTTGCTTGTCGCTACGCTCAAAAGGTGTAGGGGATAAGCCCCAAAATCTTGGAAATTGACATAGAAAGATAAAATTTGGAGAGCACACAGAAGAAGAAGGATAAATAGGATTGGAGGAAGAGCAAGGATCTTGAGTTAACTCAAGGTCTTATTTTCAAATACTAATTATTTTTTAAATTTTATTATTTATATTTTAAAAAATTATTTATTTTTTCATATTTTTATTTATTTTTGTTTTATTTGTTTAAAACATTTTGCTTTTACTAAAATTTTTATGCTTTTTACGTTTATAACGTAAAAAATTTGCATTTTTACATACCCAAAAGCAGGATATCAGTAAATCAAATCATCCACCCTACCCTCCCCACCAAACCCGAGATTTATTGATTTATTGATCTATTGATCTATTGATTCCAGTCATATTTTGTATAACATAACAAAACTTTTATTCTTTTTATGTTTATAACGTAAAAAATTTACATTTTTACACACCCTAAAGCAGTAAATCAGTAAATCAAACCACCCACCCTGAACCTCCCCACCCCATCCTTCATCTATTGATCTATTAATATATTGATTCAAGTCATATTTTGTATAAAATATCACTAAACTTTTATTCTTTTTATCTTTATAACGTAAAAAATTTACATTTTTACACACCCTAAAACAGTAAATTAGTAAATCAAACCACCTACAGTGCCCCTCCCCACCCCATCCGTGATCTATTGATATATTGATATATTGATTCAAGTCATATTTTGTATAACATATCACTAAACTTTTATTCTTTTTATGTTTATAACGTAAAAATTTACATTTTTACTCACCCTAAAACAGTAAATCAGTAAATCAAACCACCCACATTGCCCCTCCCCACACCATCCGTGATCTATTGATCTATTGATTCAAGTCATATTTTGTATAACATAACACAAAACTTTTATTCTTTTTATGTTTTCTAACGTAAAAAATTTGCACTTTTGCATACCTTAAAGCAGTAAATCAGTTAATCAGTAAATCAAACCACCCTCCCTTCCCTTCCGCCCCTCCTACCACCATCCTATGATCTATTGATCTATTGTTTCAAGTCACATTTCGAGTATCATTTCAGATAAACATAGCATAAAAATAAGTTCTTTATACTCTGACCAACGAATATATGCTAACGTAACAAAGTTTTCACATTAATAAAGCTAACATAGCAAAACCTGAACTAAGAATATAATGTACAACGAAAAACCTTAACCATTCTTAAGCAACGAATTAAACTGCTAACTTAAACAAAGTTCCATACTTAAACAACAGTAGTAACTAACATAACAAACAAAACGTAACCTATTCACACTGTTGTCAAGCATTATCCTCTAACATATTTCAATGTTAATTTACATAACATGGTTATATATTTTAAAAAAAAAAATTATCATAACTTGTCTAATTATCATACAGACCAATGAATATATGTTAACGTAACAAAGATTTTTACATTAACATAGTAATTTTAACAAAAATTTATTCATAACCTTATCTAACTATCATAATCCCCAACGAATAATTGCAAACATAACAAAGTTTTATCCAAACAAAGCATAAAAATAATATCATAGTAAAGTGTAATAGTTTACTGATCTAAAGGCAATAAATCAGTATTTCAGTTAAATCAAACCACCCTCCCCCCCCCTTCCCCTCCCCTCCCCTCCCCTCCCACCATTCTATGATCAATTGTTCTATTTATCTATCGTTTCAAGTCACATTTCGAGTATCATTTTGGATAAACATCACATTAAAAATAAAGTTATTTTATACTGACAACGGATATTAGCTAGCGTAACAAAAGTATTCAACATAATTAAAGCTAACATATATAACCTTGAACTAAGAAATAATGTACAACGACAGAACCTAACACACCTTACACAAGAATACATGACTAACAAAATTAACAAAGTTCCATAGACAACAGTAAAGTAACTAAACACAGCGTACAAAACGTAACCTATTCACACTTTTTTCAAGCATATCTCTAACATATCATTTTAGCATAAAAATAACAAAGTTTTATCCAAACATAACAAAAATAAGTTACGCTAATTTTAAATGAACATGGTAATATTTAACAAAAATTTATCATAACCCTGTCTAATTATCATACTGATCAAGTAATATATGCTAACGTAACAAAGTTTTTTTACGATTAACAAAGTAATATTTAATAAAAATTCATCATAACCTTACCTAACTATCATAATCCCCAACGGAATAATTGCAAACATAACAAAGTTTTATCCAAGCATAACATAAAAAATAACAAAGTTTTATCCAAAACATAACATAAAAAAAAGTTCTTTGAATAAAATATCATAGTAAAGTGTAATAGTTTACTGATTTTGAAGCAGTAAATCAATAAATCAGTATATCAAACCACCCACCCCTCCACTCCCCCTCCCCACCCAACCTTCAATGATCTATTGATCTTTTGACTTGAACTAATGATTCGAGTCATATTTCAAGCATCATTTTGGATAAACATAGCTTAAAAAATAAGTTTTTATATATGACCAACGAATATATTGCTTAACGTACCAAAGGTTTTAACATCAAAAAAAAGCTAACATAATCATACCTGAAACTAAGAATCATAATGTGCAACGACAAACCTGACATACCTTACGCGGGAATAAACAGCCAACATTAACAAAGTTCCATACTTAACAACAGTAAAGTTACTAACATTGCATACGGTACGTAACATATTCACACTTTTTCAAACGTATCTGTAACGTATCATTGTTATTTTTACCTTAACATAGTAATATTTAAAAAAAAAAATTATCATAACCTTACCTAATTATCATACAGACCAACGAATATATGCTAAGGTAACAAAGTTTTTACATCAATAAAGCTAACATATCATAACCTAAACTAAGAATTTAATGTCCAACGACAAACCTAACATAACTCACGTATAAATAATCTGCTAACATTCACAAAGTTCCCTACTTATCAAAGGCAAAAGTAGCTAACAGGACATTCAAAACTTATTGTATCCCCACATTTCCAACGTATCAGCAACAGCTAAAGCAGTATTATCTAACCAAATCCCTTAACAAAGTGACCAATCTATCAAAGATACCAGCATCTTGAACTATGAATTGACACTACCTTCATCAAAGTGTCACTCATATAAAATCTAACATCATTTTGAACTATGAATAAACGTAGATATTAACAAAATTCTCTGGCAAAACTAACATTCCTCAGCAAAAACTTAACCTAAACCCGCGTTTCTAACACATCATGACCAGTTAATACAGTAATATCTTACGAAACTTATTATTTCTCTAGCAAATCAGTGTTAATTTCACATTGTCATAGTAATATTTAACAAAACGTAACAGAAATTAAACTTAATCTTTACTATACATAACTGAACAATTTTAAGCGACGAGTCCCACTACTTGGAGATCACCCAGAGAGATACATGAAGACCCATCTCAGGGTACACCGAAGGGGGGGTGTAAGCGGTTATATAAGGGCACAGCCCAAAAGGCTGTAGCCTTACCGCTTACACCCCCCTTCGGTGTACCCCGAGATGGATTTTTATGCATCTCTCTGGGCAATCTCCAAGTAGTGGGGCTTGTCCCTGAAAATTGTTCGGTTATTATTTAGTGGCACATTCGGTAAAAGCTTTTGTATAAACATGAAATTATCCCTAATGATAAGCCTACAGTGTAAGCCTAACTGAACATCTGTGTCATATAGCATCAAACCTTGGTAAGTATGATAGTTACGCTTTGTGATGCTGCGGTAGTTACTTTACTGATATTCATCAGAGTACTTTGTTAATGTTGACTGTTTATTCGTATGTAAGGTGTGTTATGTTCTTAGTTTAGGTGATATTATTTTAGCTTTACGGTTATTAAAACTTGTTATGATTATTAAATACTACTACTACTACTCTACTACTTACTACTACTACTACTTACTACTACTTACTACATACTACTTACTACTACTATCTCATACTACTAATAATAATAATAATAATAATAATAATAATAATAATAATAATAATAATAATAATAATAATAATAATAATAATAATAATAATAATAATAATAATAATAATAATTTATAATAATAATAATAATAATAATAATAATTATTATAATAATAATTAATAATAATAATAATATAATAATATAATAATAATAATCAATAATAACTAATAATAATAATAATAAATAATAATAATAATAATAATAATAATAATAATAATAATTGAAAGCTTACAGTTCTGCCAAATCACCTCTGTATGATGCGCTGTTGCCAAACCTACCAGTTTGTCTATAGTAAAGTTTTGAGATTGTAATACTTTGTTAATGTCGGCAGTTTATACACGCTTTATGTATGTCAGGTATGTTATGGTACTATATGTTTTTAGCTCAGGAAATATTATGGTAGCGTTTATACGTTGATCTGTATGATCGATAGGTTATTTTATAATGTTTGACAGAGAATTTTGCTAAATGTCCACGTTTATTCATAGTTCAAAATTATGTTATATTTGATATGCAAGGACATTTGATGAAATGTAGTATCAGTTCATAGTTCAAGATGCTGGTGCCTTTGATAGTTTGGACACTTTGTAAGAAATTTTGTTAAATATACTGACTTTAGAAATATGTTAGAAATATGTTGGAAAAGGAAGGAATAGGTTAAGTTTTGCTGCGAAATGAGGGGTAGGTTGAGACTTATTCATAGGTCCAAAATGTTAATGTCTTATTCGTAGTTTCCAAATGTTAGTATTCTATTGTAGGTTTGTCGTCCATTGCTAAGTGTTAAATATGTAGGTATGGTTTAATATTGTTACCGTTTTATTAATATTACTATACAATGTGAAAATTAACACTGATTTGTGAGAGAAATGATAAGTTTCGTAAGATGTACTGTATTAACTGTGATTGATGATGGTGTTAGGAACACGTTTAGGTTTGTTTTTGCTGAGTAAAGTTAGGTTGCCGAGAATTTTGTTAATGTCTACGTTAATTTCATAGTTCAAAAATGATGTTTATTTGATATGAGTGACACTTTGATTAAGGTAGTATCAATTCATTAGTTCAAGATGCTGGTACCTTTGATAGATTGGTCACTTGTTAAGAGATTTTTTAGATAATACTGCTTTAGCTGTGCCTAATATGTTGGAAAAGTGGCGGATACCTTCGGGCTGAGGCCCAAAACTCGCTTACTTTACCTTTGATAAGTAGGGAACTTTGTGAATGTTAGCAGGTTATTCATATGTGAGGTATGTTAGGTTTGTCGTTGTACATTATATTCTTAGTTCAGGTTTTGATATGTTTGCTTTATTGATGTGAAAACTTTGTTACCTTAGCATAAATTCGTTGGTCTGTATGATAATTGTTTATGATAAATATTTGTTAAATATTACTATGTTAAGGTAAAAATAACAATGATATGTTACATATACGTTTGAAAAAGTTTGAATAAGTTACGTATTGTATGCAATGTTAGTAACTTTACTGTTGTTAAGTATGGAACTTTGTTAATATTGGCTGTTTATTCATGCGTAAGGTATGTCAGGTTTGTCGTTACACATTATATTCTTAGTTCAGGTTATGATATGTTAATTCAAAATGATACTTGAAATATGGCTTGAATCAATAGTTCAATGGATCAATAGATCATGGAAGGGTGAGTGAGGAGGGGAGTGGAGGGGTGGGTGGTTTGATATACTGATTTATTGATTTACTGCTTTAAAATCAGTAAACTATTACACTTTGCTATGATATTTTATTTAAAGAACTTATTTTTATGTTATGTTTGGATAAAACTTTGTTATTTTTATCTTATGCTTGAACAAAACTTTGTTATGTTTGCAATTATTCGTTGTGGATTGTCAGGGTATCAAATTACAACCTTGTCTTACTTACATTCCATTGGCCAGGCCCCCATAGACAACTTGCTCAATAATACTCTGGATGTTTACGTCCTGAATCTAATAAAACTTTGATCTCCTACCGATAGGTCTTTAGCCTGTATGATCTACTTACTTCAATGTTATAAGAAAATTCTGCAACGAAGATCTATGGATTACTAAATTTGACGACGGGCTCTTTTTGTACCCGAAACCGGAAACTGAAGGGCAGTATTTGCTGTTAAATAATATACCAAGAATTCTCTCCAATACTCTATACATATATCTCAAATTGACCTCTATATTAAGCAATAAATCTTTCAATAATTACTTGAATATTAAATGAAATCAATAAATGGAACAATGGTGGGAGTCAATGGACGCTTCAATAAATATTTAAATAATTTTAATAAAAAAATAAGAAAATATGTTTACTGCTTCCTTGAACAATTTAATAAACGACCATGTACATCAAACAATATAACAAATACATATAAATATTGGATTGCATTACATATCAATGTATATGACGATTGGAAAGTAATATTTTAAGACAAAAATACTAGGTTAAAATGTTATATATCTAGTAGTATATATTAATATATTTAATATAAGAAATTATACACGAAGATATAAACATTGGTAACGCTCTATGGCATGCATTAAATTCGAATATTTAAAAACATGCGAATATATAATATATATATATATATATATATATATATATATATATATATATATATATATATATATATATATATATATATATATATATATATATATATATATATATATATAAAATATATATAAAAAAAAACAATATATTAGGTTCACTCTCTATAAACAAAATATTTGCAAGCAAAAATATTTAATAGAGCATTACATTTAGATCTCAAACTTTATATCAATGTCAAAATAATCTTAAAATTCGAAAGTTTCCAAAATGTCTGTTTATTTATGTATTTTAAATTTACGGGTCAGCTGATCACTGACTAGGCGTTCCACAGTTAAATTTTATATTTAAAATACAAAGTTTAATCATGGGGACACTTTTATAAATATGAAATACCAAACAAATATTAAAAAAAAATAAAATAAAATATATCATGAAATAAATTAGATTTATATTTATTATATAAATAATAGATATAAATAAAATTTATTATGTATTATGTTCCATCAAGTTTTAATTTTGACTGTACCTAAACGGCTGACGAAGTGTAGACGCTAATCTTTCTACTGAACACAGAAAACGGACACAAAAATACACGCTAGCGTATCACCACAAGATATTGCAAGCACAATTATATTACATTAAACATTTCCTCCAGGTTATGTAAGGTGATAAAATAATGAAAATAAGAACATTTAAATAAATTAAATATTTAGCACTTCAATATTAGCACAGAAGAATAATAAATAAATAAATAAATAAAACACTTAATTAACGTATAATCACAGAAAACAACATTTAGCAACTGAGCACTTCTTAGTGTAAAATTGAAATTACAACTGCGAAGAATACCAACTACAACTCATTTCGCCTTCAAGCAAAAAAAAGAGAGAGTCCCCAAAAAGTGACTTACATCGCTATAAACGTAAAAAATGGTAAACTAGACTACCAGATTGACCACTAAGAAAATAGTGCAAATAGAACAAAGAAAGAAGTATATAGTAATGACCTGAAATCAGAAGAAATATATATACGCAAGCACAGTAGATGGGGAGGGGTTTATATCCCTGCAACGAGAGAAGAAATCGAAGCAATATCAGAGTCTCAGAAGGAAAAATACAACGATTATTGAAGATCTTACGCTCCACACCTTCTTTTGCAATTAAAATAAAAACCTAAAATATTTCATATAACTTCTTAAAATAAAACTATATATTATAATTATATATTATATATAGATATAATAATATATATATATATATATATAATATATATATATATTATATTATATATATGATATATATATATATATATATATATAATATATATATATATATTTAGATATATATATATATATATATATATATATATATATACTACGCATTGTATATATATAAAAGTTTGCTTGCTCTCTCTCTCCTTATAACATATTTATACAAAATAATAGTAAATGTATATACACCAAACATTTCTGATGGTGCGTTTGTTAGCAAAATCGTAAAGATCACGTGATCCAAAGTGACGCTTTTAACCAAATTGGTTTGTAATCAGAAGATGCCTCGTAGTTATTAATTAAAAGAAAAATACGATATATATATATATATATTATATTATTATATATATATATATCTATATATTATATATTATATAATATATATATTATATATTATATATATTATATATTAATATATATATATATATATGGTAAATATATATTATATATATATAATATTATAGTATAATATAATTATAATATATATATATATTAATTAAATAGAAAAATACATATATATATATATATATATAATATTATATATTATATCAACATCTGAATATATTGACTGGCCCCCACGATCATTACATACTATAAAGAAAGGGGGAGGGCAGCAAACAAAGCGGGGGGAATACTGACTATGAAACACAAATTATATGCAGTATGTAATCATCGCATTACTTAGATTATGATAGTTAGGTACGGTTATGATAAATTTTTGTTAAATATTACTATGTTAATGTAAAAACTTTGTTACATTAGCATATATTCGCTGGTCAGTATGATAACTAGACAGGGTTATGATAATAAATAAATCTATGTTAAAAATATCTGTTATTTATTTAGAATATGTTATAATATAATTTGTCCGAATAATTTTGCTGTATGTTGTATGTTGTATGAAAAATAATAAGTTATATATATATATATATAATATTATATATATTATGTTATATAGGTTACGTTTTTGATATGCTATGTTGACTTTAGTTACCTTTACTGTTGTATAGTTATTGAGAACTTGTATAATGTTATTGTTTTTATTTCGTAGCTTATTAATAATGATGTAATTATAGGTATGTCGTCGGTACTATTTATAATTTCTTATGTTCAGGTTATTTGACTATGTTAGCTGTATTAATGTTGAATACTTTGTTTACGTTTTAAGTATATATTCGTTAGATCAGTGATGTATATAAAATAATGAACTTATGGTTTTGTTAAATTATAGCTTATATCCGAATATAATGATATACTCAAAATATGTGACTGATAAACAAATAGAATCAATATAGATCTTATAATTACCAATTAATGGATGGTGGGAGGAGGGCGGTAAGGGATAGAGAGGGTGGTTTTGAGTTACTGATTCACTGCTTTAGGGTATTAAAAATAAAATTGCAAATTTTAACGTTATAAACATA
>JABUQX010124833.1:20000-29304 GCA_015478945.1 Trachelipus rathkii | reverse complement strand
ACTACGCTTTATTGCTACAACAGAATGTAAGTATTTTTAGAGTTCTTCAAAGAAGATACCTCAAACACCTGCCTAAATTACCTAGGAGTCCAAAATATTACATGAAAGTGATTTAGTATGAATGCTAATTTTTTCAACTTTAGATTTCTTTGTTAAAACACCTAAAACGATATACCTAAACTTGACTACGCTTTATTGCTACACCAGAATGTAAGTATTTTAGAGTTCTTCAAAGAAGATACCTCAAACACCTGCCAAAATTACCTAGGAGTCCAAATTATACAGAAAGTGATTTTAGTAGGAATGCTAATTTTTTCAACTTATAGATTTCTTTTGTTATAACACTTAAGAACGATATACCTAAGCTCGACACCGCTTTATTGCTAACCAGACATGTAAGGTTTAAAAATTTTTTTTTTTAAGGAAGGTCTTCCAAAGAGAGAAGATTACCTCAAAACACCTGCCCTAAATTACCTAGAGTCTAAAGTTATTACATGAAAGTGATTTAGATTGAATCCTAATTATTTTCAACTTTAGATTTTTTGTTATAACACTTAAAAAACGATATGCCTAAGCTCGACTACGCTTTATTGCTACACCAGAATGCTAAGTATTTAGAGTTCTTCAAAGGAAAGATACCTCAAACACCGCCTAAAATTACCTAGGAGTTAAATTATACATGAAAGTCGATTTAGTATGAATGCTAAGTTTTTCAACTTTAGATTTTTTTTTTATAACACTTAAAACGACGTTATACCAAAGCTCGACTACGCTTTATTGCTACATAAGAATGTAAAAGTATTTTAGAGTTCTTCAAGAAGATACCTCAAACACTGCCTAAATTACCAGGAGTCCAAATTATTACATGAAAGTGATTTAGTATGAATGCTAATTTTTCAACTTTAGATTTCTTTGTTATAACACTTAAAACGATATACCTAAGCTCGACTACGCTTTATTGCTACACCAGAATGTAAGTATTTAGAGTCTTTCAAAGAAGATACCTCAAACACCTGCCTAAATTTACCATGAGTCTAAAATTAAATTACAGAAAGAGATTTAGTATGAATGGTAATTTTTTTCAACTTTAGATTTTTTTATAACACTTAAAACGATATACCTAAGCTCGACTACGCTTTATTGCTACATAAGAATGTAAGTATTTTAGAGTTCTTCAAAGAAGATACCTCAAACACCTGCCTAAATTACCTAGGAGTCCAAATTATTACATGAAAGTGATTTAGTATGAATGCTATTTTTTCAACTTTAGATTTTTTTTTTTAACACTTAAAAAAAAATACCTTAAGCTCGACTACGCTTTATTTGCTACACCAGAATGGAAGTATTTTTGATTCTTCAAAGAAGATACCTTAAACACCTGCCAAAGTTACCTAGGAGTCCAAAATATTACATGAAAGTATTTATATGAATGCTAATTTTTTCAACTTTAGATTTCTTTGTTAAAACACCTAAAACGATATACCTAAACTTGACTACGCTTTATTGCTACACCAGAATGTAAGTATTTTAGAGTTCTTCAAAGAAGATACCTCAAACACCTGCCTAAATTACCTAGGAGTCCAAATTATTACATGAAAGTGATTTAGAATGAATGCTAATTTTCAACGTTAGATTCTTGTTATAACACTTAAAACGTTATACCTAAGCTCGACTACGCTTTATTGCTACCCAGATGTAAGTATTTTAGAGTTCTTCAAAGAAGATACCTCAAACACCTGCCTAAATACTAGAGTCTAAATTGATTACAGAAAGTGATTTAGTATGAATGCTAATTTTTTCAACTTTAAATTTTTTTGTTATAACACTTAAAACGAAATACCTAAGCTCAACTACGCTTTATTGCTACACCAGAATGTAAGTATTTCAGAGTTCTTCAAAGAAGATACCTCAAACACCTGCCTAAATTACCTAGGAGTCCAAATTATTACATGAAAGTGATTTAGTATGAATGCTAAATTTTTCAACTTTAGATTTTTTTGTTATAACACTTAAAACGATATACCAAAGCTCGACTACGCTTTATTGCTACATAGAATGTAAGTATTTTAGAGTTCTTCAAAGAAGATACCTCAAACACCTTGCGCTAAATTTACCTAGGAGTTTCCAAATTATACATGAAAGTGATTTTAGTATGAAGGCTTAAATTTATCCAAACTTTAGATTTCTTTTGTTATAACACTTAAAAACATATACCGAAGCTCGACTTACGCCTTTATTGCTACCACAGATGTAAGAAGTATTTTAGAGTTCTCAAAGAAGATAGCTCAAACACCTGCCTAAACTATACACTAGGAGCCAAATTATTACATGAAAGTGATTTAGTATGAATGCTAATTTTTCAACTTTAGATTTCTTTGTTATAACACTTAAAACGATATACCTAAGCTCGACAGGCATTATTGCTACATTAAAGGAATGTAAGTATTTTAGAAGTTTCTTCAAAGAAGATACCTCAGAACACCTGCCTAAATTCTTAGGAGTCCAATATTACATGAAAGTGACTTTAGTATGAATGCTAATTTTTTTCAAATTTAGAAGATTTCTTTGTTATATAACACTTAAAACGAAAATACCTAAGCTCGACTACGCTTTATTGCTACACCAGAATTGAAGTAATTTTAGAGTTCTTCAAAAGAAGATACCTCAAAACACCTGCCTAAAATTACCTAGGAGTCCAAATATTACATGAAAGTGATTTAGTATGAATGCTAATTTTTTCCAACTTTAGATTTCTTTGTTTAAAACACCTAAAACGCATATACCTAAACTCGACTTACGCTTTATTGCTAAAACCAGAATGTAATATACGTATTTTAGAGTTCTTCAAGAAGATACCTCAAAAACACCTGCCTAAAATACCTTAGGACGTCGAAATATTTAAATGAAAGAGATTTAGTATGAATGCTAATTTTTTCAACTTTAGATTTCTTGTTATAACACTTAAAACGATATACCTAAGCTCGACTACGCTTTTATTGCTAAATACAAAAGAATGTAAGTATTTTAGAGTTCTTTCAAAGAAGATACCTCAAACAAAAGCCTTAATTACCTAGGAGTCCAATTATTACATGAAAGTGATATAGTATGAATGCTAATTTTTTCAACTTTAGATTTCTTTGTTATAACACATATTACCTAAGCTCGACTTACGCTTTATTGCTACACCAGAATGAAAGTTTTTGCCAATTATCCTAAGAGATATCTAAAATTATTGCTTAAAATACCTAGAATTCCATATAATTACATGCAACTTATTTAGTATGAATGTGCTAATTTTTTCAACCTTAGATTTTTTTGTTATAACCACTTTAAAACGATATACCTAAGCGCGACTACGCTTTATTGCTACACAGAATGTAAGTATTTTAGAGTTCTTTAAAGAAGTTACCTCAAACACCTGCCTAATATACCTAGGAGTCCAAATATTACATGAAATGATTTAGTATGCATGCTAATTTTTCAACTTAGATTTCTTTGTATAAACACTTAAAACGATATACCTAAGCTCGACTACGCTTTATTGCTTACACCAGAATGTAAGTAATTTAGAGTTCATCAAAGAAGATACTCAAACACCCACTAAATTACCTAGAGTCCAAATTATTACAGAAAGTGATGTTAGTATGAATGCTAATTTTTTAAACTTTAGATTTTTTTTGTTATAACACTTAAAAACGAAAATACCTTAGCTCGACTACGCTTTATTGCTACACCAGAATTTAAGTATTTAGAGTTCTTCAAAGAAGATACCTTAAACACCTGCCTAAAATTTTAACCAGGAGTCCAAATTATTACATGAAAGTGATTATAGAATGAATGCTAATTTTTTCAACTTTAGATTTCTTTGTATCAAAACACACAAAACGATTACCTGAGCTCTACTACAGTTTATTGCTACACTAGGATGTAAGATTTTTAGAGTTATACAAGAAAATACCTCAAACACCTAGCCTAAATTACCTAGGAGTCAAAATTATTACATAAAAGTGATTTAGTATGAATGCTAATTTTCAACTTTAGATTTTTTGTTATAACACTTAATAAAACGATTTACCTAAGCTCGACTACGTTTATTGCTACACGCAGAATGAAGTATTTTAGAGTTCTTTCAAAAGAAGATTACCTCAAACCACCTGCCCTAAAAATACCTAGGAGATCTAAATTATTACATGAAAAGTGATTAAAGTAATGAATGCTAATTTTTTTTCAACTTTAGATATTTTTGTTATAACACTTAAAACGAAATACCTAAGCTCGTGACTACGCTTTATTGCTACACCAGAATGTTAAGTATTTTAGAGTTCTTTAAAGAATATACCCAAACACCTGCCTAAATTAACCTAGGAGTCCAAATTATTACATGAAAGTGATTTAGTATGAATTCTAATTTTTTCAACTTTTGATTTTTTTGTTATAACACTTAAAAACGAAATACCTAAGCTCGACTACGCTTATTGCTACACCAGAATGTAGAGTATTTTAGAGTTTTCCAAAGAAGATACCTCAAACAGCCTGCCTAAATTACCTAGGAGTCTAAATTAATACATGAAAGTGATTTAGTATGATTTAGTATGAATGCAAATTTTTCAACTTTAGATTTTTTGTTATAACACACATTTAAAACGAAATACCTAAGCCTCGACTACGCTTTATTGCTACACCCAAATGTAAGTATTTTAGAGGTCTTCAAAGAAGATCCTCAGAACACCTGCCTTAAAAATACGCTAGGAGTCTAAATTATTACATGAAAGTGATTTAGTTTTTGAATGCTAATTTTTCAACTTTAGATTTTTTTGTTATAACACTTAAAACGAAATACCTAAGATCGACTACGCTTTATTGCTACACCAGAATGTAAGTATTTTAGAGTCTTCAAAGAAGATACCTTCAAAACACCTGCCTAAATTTACCATGAGTCTAAAATTATTAGATGAAAGTGATTTAGTATGAATGCTAAATTTTTTTCAAATTTAGATTTTTTTGTTATAAAACACTTAAAACGACATACCTAAGCTCGACTACGCTTTTATTGCATACGATAAGAATGTAAGTATTTAGAGTTCTTCAAAGAAGATACCTCAAAACACCTGCTGCCTAAATTACCTAGGAGTGCAAATTATTGCATGAAAGTGATTTAGTATGAATGCTATTTTTTTAACTTTTAGATTTCTTTGTTATAACACGTAAAACGATTATACCTAAGCTCGACTACGCTTTACTTGCTACACCAGAATGTACGTATTTTAGAGTTTTGTTGTAAAAAGAAGATACCTCAAACACCTGCCTAAATTACCTTAGGAGTCTAAATTATTACATGAAAAGGATTTAGTATGAATGCTAATTTTTTCAACTTTTAGATTTCTTTGTTATAACACTTAAAAAACGATATACCTAAGCTCGACTAGGCTTATTTCTACACCAAGAATGTCAGTATTTTAGAGTTCTTCAAAAAGAAGATACTCTCAAACACCTGCCTAAATTACCTAGGATTCCAAGTTATTACATGAAAGTGATTTAGTATGAATGCTAATTTTTTCAACTTTAGATTTCTTTGTTATAACACTTAAAACGATATGACCTAAGCTCGCTACGCTTTATTGCATACACCAGAATAAAGTATTTTTGAGTTCTTGCAAAGAAGATACACTCAAACACCTGCCTAAGTACCTAGGAGTCCAAAAATAATTACATTGAAAGTGATTAGGGATGAATGCCTAATTTTTTAACTTTAGATTTCTTTGGGTAAAACACCTTAAAACCGATATACCTAAACTCGGACTACGCTATTGCTAAACCAGAATGATAAGTATTTTAGAGTTCTTCAAGAAGAACCTCAAACACCTGGCCTAAATTACCTAGGAGTCGAAATTATTACATGAAAGTGATTAGTATGAATGCTAATTTTTTCAACTTTAGATTTTCTGTTATACACTTAAAACGATATACCTAAGCTCGACTACGCTTTATTGCTACACCAGAATGTAAGTATTTTAGAGGTTTTTCAAAGAAGATAACCTCAAACACAATGCCTAAATTACCTAGAGTACTAAATTATTACATGAAAAGTGATTTAGTAATGAATGCTAAATTTTTCAACTTTAGATTTTTTTTATAAAACACTTAAAACGAAATACCTAAGGCTCGACTACGCTTTATGCTACACCAAGAATTTAAGTATTTTAGAGTTCTTCAAAGAAGATACTCAAACACCTGCCTAAATTACCTAGGAGTCTAAATTATTTCATGAAAAGTGATTTAGTATGAATGGCTAATTTTTCAACTTTAGATTTTTTTGTTATTACACATAAAACCGATATACCTAAGCTCGAACTACGCTTTATTGCTACACCAGAATGTAAATATTTTAGAGTTCTTCAAAAGAAGATACCTCAAACACCTGCCTAAATTACCTAGGAGTCTAAATTATTACATGAAAGTGATTTAGTATGAATGCTAAATTTTTCAACTTTAGATTTTTTTGTTATAACACTTAAAACGATATACCAAAGCTCGACTACGCTTTATTGCTACATAAGAATGTAAGTATTTTAGAGTTCTTCAAAGAAGATACCTCAAACACCTGCCTAAATTACCTAGGAGTCCAAATTATTACATGAAAGTGATTTAGTATGAATGCTAATTTTTCAACTTTAGATTTCTTTGTTATAACACTTAAAACGAATACCCTAAGCTTGACTACGCTTTATTGTACACCAGAATGTAAGTATTTTAGAGTTCTTCAAAGAAGATACCTCAAACACCTGCCTAAATTACCTAGGAGTCTAAATTATTACATGAAAGAGATTTAGTATGAATGCTAATTTTTTCAACTTTAGATTTCTTTGTTATAACACTTAAAACGATATACCTAAGCTCGACTAGGCTTTATTGCTACATAAGAATGTAAGTATTTTAGAGTTCTTCAAAGAAGATACCTCAAACACCTGCCTAAATTACCTAGGAGTCCAAATTATTACATGAAAGTGATTTAGTATGAATGCTAATTTTTTCAACTTTAGATTTTTTTTGTTATAACACTTAAAACGAAAAACCTAAGCTCGACTACGCTTTATTGCTACACCAGAATGTAAGTATTTTTGAGTTCTTCAAAGAAGATACCTCAAACACCTGCCTAAAGTACCTAGGAGTCCAAAATATTACATGAAAGTGATTTAGTATGAATGCTAATTTTTTCAACTTTAGATTTCTTTGTTAAAACACCTAAAACGATATACCTAAACTCGACTACGCTTTATTGCTAAACCAGAATGTAAGTATTTTAGAGTTCTTCAAAGAAGATACCTCAAACACCTGCCTAAATTACCTAGGAGTTCAAATTATTACATGAAAGTGATTTAGTATGAATGCTAATTTTTCAACTTTAGATTTCTTTGTTATAACACTTAAAACGATATACCTAAGCTCGACTACGCTTTATTGCTACATAAGAATGTAAGTATTTTAGAGTTCTTCAAAGAAGATACCTCAAACACCTGCCTTAATTACCTAGGAGTCCAAATTATTACATGAAAGTGATTTAGTATGAATGCTAATTTTTTCAACTTTAGATTTCTTTGTTATAACACTTAAAACGATATACCTAAGCTCGACTACGTTTTATTGCTACACCAGAATGTAAGTATTTTAGAGTTCTTCAAAGAAAGGATACCCCAAAAACACCTGCGTAAATTACCTAGAGTCCAAATTTATTAAAAGAATGTAATTTATAAGAAAACTTAATTTTTTCAACTTGTTGCTGTTTTTTTGTTATAACACTTAAAAACGATAACTAAAGCTCGACTACGCTTTATTTTTACACCTAAAAGTTAAATTTTTTTAAATTTTTCAAAGAAAATACCTCAAACACCTCCCTTAAATAACCAAGGAGTCCAAATTATATTACATTAAATTTATTTATTATGAATGTTTTTTTTTTAAAAATTTGTTTTTTTTTGTTATAACATGTAAAACGATATACCTAAGCTCGACTTACGCTTTATTGCTACACCAGAATGTAAGTATTTAGAGTTCAATCAAGGGCGGAAAGATACCTCCAAACACCGTGCTTAAATTACCTAGGAGTCCAAATAATTACATGAAAGTGATTTAGTATGGAATGCTAATTTGTCAACTTTAGATTTTTTTGTTTATAACACTTAAAACGAAATACCTTAGCTCGGACTTACGCTTTATTGCTACACCAGAAATTTAAGTATTTTAGAGTTTTCTTCAAAGAAGATACCTCAAAACACCTGCCTAAAATTACTAGGAGTTCCAAATTATTACCATGAAAGTGATTTAGAATGAATGGCCTAATTTTTTCAACTTTAGAATTCTTGGTTTATAACACTTAAAAACGAATACCTAAGCTCCGACTACGATTTATTGCCTCACCAGAATGTAAGTATTTTAGAGTTCTTCAAAGAAAGATACCTCAAACACCTGCCTAATTACCTATGAGTCCAAATTATTACATAAAAGTGATTTAGTATGAATGCTAACTTTTTCAATTTAGATTTTTTTGTTATAACACTTAAAACGAAATACCTAAGCTCGACTACGCTTTTGCTACACCAGAATCGTAAGTATTTTAGAGTCTTCAAAGAAGATACCCAAACACTGCCTAAATACCTTAGTATCTTAAATTATACATGAAAAGTGATTAAGATGAATGCTAATTTTTTTCAACTTTAGATTTTTTTTGTTATAACACTGTAAAACGAAATACCTAAGCTCGACTACGCTTTTATTGCTACACCAGAATGTAAGGACTTTAGTTTCGTTAAAAGAAATTCTCAAAGCTCTGCTTCGAGGTAAAAGAGTTGAATTGTTACATGAAAGTGATATTTTAGAATGCTAATTTTTTCAATCTTAGATTTTATTGTTATAACACTTAAAACGAAATACACTAGCTCGGACTACGCTTAATTGCTACACCAGAATGTAAGTATTTTAGAGTTCTTCAAACAAGATACCTCAAACACCTGCCTAAATTACCTAGGAGTCCAAATTATTACATGAAAGTGATTCTAGTATGAATAATAATTTTTTTTAACTTTTAGATTTCTTTGTTATTAACACTTAAAACGATATACCTAAAGCTCGACTACGCTTATTGCTACACCAGAAAAAAAAAATGTTTTAAAAAGTTTATTTTTGTAGGAAGAAAGTTTTTTCATCAAAAAGGGGGGGAAGGGATTAAAAAACCCCCCCTTTTCATAAACACCTCCTAATTTTACCTAGGAGTCCAAATTATTACATGAAAGTTGATTTAGTATGAATG
>JABUQX010124833.1:12500-15000 GCA_015478945.1 Trachelipus rathkii | reverse complement strand
CTCGTTTCTATCTAGAGTTTCCTCTAATCTAAGATGCAGGTTCCTTTATTTCTAATTTGTTCGAATTTCTCGAACAAGGGTGGCCATGTCTTGAAAGTTCAAATACTGAAAGCTACCAACTTCTTCATATCTCTATCTAAATGCCTCCCAAACTTTCTATTCCCTTTGACGGCTCTAATGTCTTTCCTGTAAACAGCATAAACATTCTAGGACTAAACATAAATAATTGAATTGTCTTGGGACCTCATCACATCGGTGCTAAAAATGGCCTCTCCAAAAGAGCTGGGAATTCTGTTCAGATTGCGTGATTTTTCTTCTGCTCAGATGCTCCAGTTGTATAAAGGTCTTATTCGCCCCCTGTATGGAATACTGTTCCCCCATTTTGGGGGGGTTCCGGTTCCACCCTCCTTGGATGAGAGGTTGCTAAGGCTAAGAGACATAAACTGTCCCATACTTTCCATCCATGACCCTCTTTCTCTGCGTCGTGACATCGGCGGCGCCCCTATCTCTTTTCTATAGGTATTACAACAGCGCAGGTGCTCGAGTGAATTGACCTCTCGCATTCCTCCACTGCGTCGCCCTCGTAATACGAGGTGCCTTGTTCTCTCATGAATATTGCGTGAATATTGGAACTCAAGGATCACTCGTTGTGGTACCTCCCTTCTTTCCAGCCACATCTGTTTGTGGAACTCCTTGCGCCTTCTTTTATTTTCCCGCTATATTCAATTCTTCCTCTATTTAAATCCCACGTCTGCACCCACCTGAGGGATTACGTTAGGTAAGGGACAGGGTGGGTTTACTTTCAATTTATTTTAAAGGATTTTTCTTTTAGTAATTTTTTTATTTATTTGTATTTTTGGCCCCCCCTCCTTTTGAAAGGGCATTGCCCGTGGTGGTGGTATCATGTAAAAAAAATATCTCTATATATATATATATATATATATATATATATATGTTTTTATTTGTATATATATATATATATATATATATATATATATATATATATATATAACTAACAATGTTAACTCTTTATCAGCCGTTTAATATTTTTTAAACTCTTAATTTAAAAAAATAGATTTATGAATACATTGACCAAGAACATATTACATTCACTAAACAGCTAAAACAAGGAGAATAATAATAATAATAATAATAATAATAATAATAATAATAATAATAATAATAATAATAATAATAATAATAATAATAATAATAATAATAATAATAATAATAATAATAATAATAATAATAATAATAATAATAATAATAATAATAATAATAATAATAATAATAATAATAATAATAATAATAATAATAATAATAATAATAATAATAATAATAATAATAATAATAATAATAATAATAATAATAATAATAATAATAATAATAATAATAATAATAATAATACTAATAATAATAATAATAATAATAATAATGATAATAATAATAATAATAATAATAATAATAAGAATAATAATAATAATAATAATAATAATAACAATAATAATAATAATAATAATAATAATAATAATAATAATAATAATAATAATAATAATAATAATAATAATAATAAGAATAATAATAATAATAATAAAAATAAATAATAATAATAGTATTTATTATTATTTATTATTATTATTATTATTATTATTATTATTATTATTATTATTAATTATTATTATATGTAATGTGTGTGTGTGTGTATTATTATTGTGTGTGTGTATAATTATTAATTATTATTATTATTATTATTATTATTATTATCAGCTATTATTATTATTATTATTATTATTATTATTATTATTATTATTATTATTATTATTATTATTATTGCCAAATCGGAAGCGAGCAGTTTAGTTTAATGAATCAATCCCCTCTAATTACGCTTGGTCTATTCGACCAACATTTTGCCATTAATTAAATATTGTTTTGTTTTTTTGGTGTGTGTTGTGTGTGTGCATTTATTTAGACATTGCATTAATTGTTAACAAAACAGTTATTGACAGAATGTTTTCGCATAATGATGTTCAGACATCACATTATGATACATTGCTTCCTCTGACTGGCAGTTATTTTCCATAGATATATGGATCAGTTTCATATATATATATATATATATATATATATATATATATATATATATTATATATATATATATATATATATATATATATATATATATATCTTGCAAATTATATATTTCAACTAACATATATTTATATATATATATATATATATTTTTATATATATATATATATATATATATATATATATATATATATATATATATATATATATATGTATATATATATATATAAGTATATATTATATATATATATTTATGCTTAATATATATTTACATATATATGTATATATAACAACAATAATAGTATATATATGTATATAGCACCAACCTCAGCTATTGCTATGCTCTTTGTACAACCCTAATATGTGCTGTGTATAAATAGTATCTTCTTCATCTTCTTCAATAGCTCATACC
>JABUQX010124832.1:17500-20000 GCA_015478945.1 Trachelipus rathkii | reverse complement strand
CGAGAAGCAACTTTAGATGCTAAAGAAGGAGCAGATTTGAAAAGGGTGGAAAATGGAGAGTTGAGTCGTCGGCATAAGAGTGAACAGAGTTAGAAGTACAGCTGAGGAGGTCGTTGATGAAAAGTAAGAATAAGTTGGAGATAGAACAGAACTTTGAGGAACACAACAATTTACAGGAAAGGAGGAAGAAGTCGCTTCATCAACGGACGTTGCTGATATGGAGCGACCAGAAAGAAAACTTGACAAAAGTAAGCAAAGAGAAGGAGGAAACCCAAAAGGGAAGAGAGCTTTAGAGGAGAGTAGCGACGCTTGCCATACTCGATCAAAAGCCTTTTGATTATGTTCGAGCGCCACCCACACAAGACTCCCCATAGTCCCAAAGGGCAGAAGACCATAAACAGATTAAATAGGATAGTATGTCCAACCAGTTGACCTTGAGCGTCGAAAGCCATACTCCAGATGGAATGGAGACTTCCAGATTATCCAGGAAATGAGAGTTAAGAAGAGTTTCAAAGATTTTTTAGATAGAATACAAGTGAGGACTCTATAGGACGGTAGTTAGAAGGATCAGAGCGGCCTCCTTTTTTCGGAGATTGGCTGGACATATGCGCGCTTCAAGCACTAAGGAAAATGTACTAGTATTAAGTCATAGAGAGAGAGTGAAACGAGGACAGGGCAGCTCGGAAGCACACTCCCTCAAAAAACCACGGGGTAGGTAATGCCATCCGGGTCACTTAGCCTTCCTGATTGTTCATAAATCTCGAATCCCATGCACCCGATCATGCATAATCACGGGAAGAGCATAGGAAACCTAAGAGGAGAAGAAGCAGGAGGAGGGATGCCGGAATTCGTCCAGGGTAGAATTAGAAGGGAATAGGAGGAGGAAGCGAAAGCTGGTCCAGTAGGAGAGTTAGCAACAGAACCGTCAGAGCTAATAAAGGGAGGAAAGGCAGATTTACAAAAGTTTTAGAGATGTTTTTGGCAAAGGCCAGAAATTTTTATCAGTAAAGAGAGCCAAGTAGGTTTGTCGCACTTTTCTATTTGGTGAAGCGCGGCCTTAGCCTTGTCGAATGAATAGCCCTGCAACGATTTCCGAGCAGAGATGGAAATTTAGTAGGTGATAAGGAGAACGAGAGTTATTTTCCAGCCCGATAGCAATGTCTTTCTCCTGAATGGAGCGAGAACATTCCCCATCGAACCAATGGATTTTGTTGGAGGAAAATGATTTAGTTGAAGATGGAATGAAACTGCTCATCCCCTCGACGATTACGGCCCCTACCTTTTCAGCAGTGATGCGAGCACCTCGGAGGCAAAGCAAGATTCACTCCAAGTATAGTTTGCAAAGAAACGACGCAGGCCCCCAATAGCCCGATTAAGTATTTGTAGTACTTGTAGTACTTGTACTTGTACTTGTACTTGAGCCTTTTGTACTTGGTACTTGTGCTTGGTACTTGCACAAGTACTTTTGGCATTTTTAACTTGCCAATATTTTTTATTTTCTTTTTATCATTTTCCTACGTATGTATTGATATTATTTCTTATATATGTATTTTAAATAAATTTCCAATATTATAAATATGTATGCATTATATATATATATATATTATATATAATATAATATATATTATATATATATATATATATATATATTATATACATATATATATAATATATATATATACTATATGATATATATATAATAAATTATATATATATAATATATAATATTAATTATATTATAATAATATATATATTATAGATATATATATATATATATATATATATATATATATATATAATATATATATATATTATATTTTATATATATTATATATTATATATATATAATATATATATATATATATATTATATATATATAATATTATAATATATATCATCATCATCATCATCATCTCATCATCATCATCAAATCATCATCATCAATCTTAACCACTTTTTCCCCAAGGCTGGGACGGTAAGGGTGCGTAACATTGCACCGGAAACAGAAAGTAGTAGAAGACATATGACACAAAGTTCGGAAAAGAAAAGATCCAGCCTTACCTGTCCTTATATCTATTATGAGAAACCGCCGCAATTCAGAAAATCAACGCTTAAGAGCATTCACCGGACGCGACGGACAATTCAAAACTATGGCATCTCCGCCAATTGGGATCCCACCCGTTGGCCAGGTGGGCACCCAAATCATAACACCTTCACAAAAACCCTGCATTCACTTCCTATTATGCACCTTTCTTCTTCCCTCTGCCAAACTCACATTTCTCTCCTCCAGGCATTTCTTTGAAGACTCAATCCACTTTTCTTCGGTCTCCCAACTATTTCGTATTCCCCAAGTACACTCACTACCCTTCATTACATCCGCTTAACCCAACCCAACAATCATTCACTCCTTTATAGATGACCAAAACCATATCAACGTACTTTTCATTTTATTCTCTCATTTATCCCTTTTTTCACACCATACAACTCTTAATACGTCCAT
>JABUQX010124832.1:0-2500 GCA_015478945.1 Trachelipus rathkii | reverse complement strand
ATTATATATATATATATACTAGTTATATATATACTTATAGTATATATATTATATATATATATATATTATATTCTATTATATATATATATATACGTTATATATATAAAATATAAATTTATAAAATTAAAATATAATACTAAATATAATAGTTATTATATTATATATATAATCCGGAATATAAGTCATGAGCTTCATCAACTATATATAATAGATATATATATATCATATATTATAATATATATATATATATATATATATCATATAATATTTATATTATTTATATATATATATAGATATATAATATATAGATTATATATATATATATATATATATATGATCTAATATAATACTATATATATATATAATATATAAATTATATATTAATTAATCTTATTTTCTGTATACATGCTTATAAGAAATATATACATAGGCCTATATTTTATATAAATATTGTTATAATATAAGTATATATATATATATATATTATATATTATATATTATATGTATATATATATAATATATATATATATATACTATATCATATATATATATATTCTAATATATATATATATATATATATTAAATGCAAAATTAATATACTATACTATTATATATTATTATATATATGTTATATATATTATATTATAATTAATATATAAATATATATACCTATATATATATACACTATATATATATATATTATATATAAATATATATACTCCATGGATAATAATATCAGATATATATAATGATATTATATATATAATTATATATATATTATAAATACATATCCTCATCGATATATATATATATATATCAATTAACTAGATTGATATATTACTATATAGATATTAATATATATATATATATTTAATATAATAATTAATAGGTTATATATATATATATATAGTATATATAGTATATTATATAAGTAAATATATATATTAACTATTATATATATATATTATATATATATATATATATATATATATATATATAGTAATTATACATTTTAGAAAAATCTATTCTTTATCTTCAAGTTCTTTGTTATTATTATTTAATCTACATTTTTGAATTCTGGTTGAATGGAAACAGGTGTCAGCACAGTCATCACACTTGTGTTTGTAAATCGCTGATTAATATATAGTTCGGAGCTGGCAGAGAAATTTACAAAGAACGACGATTGATCGTTACAAGTGATCCTGGACTAGGATTGACGAAGAAATTAATTAGACGGATCGGTGTTGTGTCGTTTGGATTTAGTTACTATTGGAAATAACTGATTTGGTATTTGAAACGCATGCCTTACTTGGAGTTGAGGCGATATGATTTAATTATGCCTACAAAGAATTGTAAGTTGTCTTTTGTCTCAAGATTTATGTACTGCAAATATTAACTAATTGTGTCCTAAAAGTTGTGAGTATTTTCCGTAGTAATAATAATTTATTCCGATCATTTTGGAAATAACTGATTTGGTATTTGAAACACATGCCTTACTTGGAGTTGAGGCGATATGATTTAATTATGCCTACAAAGAATTGTAAGTTGTCTTTTGTCTCAAGATTTATGTACTGCAAATATTAACTAATTGTGTCCTAAAAGTTGTGAGTATTTTCCGTAGTAATAATAATTTATTCCGATCATTTTGGTCTCTAAAAAGGAAATTAGTTGAACTAAGTCTAATTTATTTTAGACATTGCCCGACGTTGCCGGGAAAGAAAATAATTACATTGTCTTATTTATGCATCCAGTGACGATGGGAAATATTAAATTGTGATTTTTATGTTTACTAAATTATAAGTTAGCTTAGCGTTGAACACAAGGTTTCTGTTATTGTAATTTTAAAATTTATTTAGTAGTATTGATTAGGATTAATTGAAATACGAAAAATTATTACTTTATTTTTTTGGGAAAATTAATTGGGTACGTGAATATATATATTAAAAAATTTTAATTGAAAGAAAATAATTACATTGTCTTAGTTATGCATCCAGTGACGATGGGAAATATTAAATTGTGATTTTTATGTTTACTAAATTATAAGTTAGTTTAGTGTTGAACACAAGGTTTCTGTTATTGTAATTTTAAAATTTATTTAGTAGTATTGATTAGGATTAATTTTAACTAGTTTACCTGTATATTTACTTTATTTTTTTCTTTTTTTTTTTTTTTTTTTTTTTTTTCTTTTTTTTTGGAATAATTTAAGTGGATCTAACATTAATATATATTAAAACAAATTAGATTATTGAAATACGAAAAATATTATTACTTTATTTTACCTTTTTTCTGGTGAAAATTACATTGGGTAGCACACGATGAAACTATATATATTAAACAAATTTTACTTGTGATAACTGAGATATACTATTGATCTAAGTATACGGGTTTTATCCTCTCTTTATAGCCGTCTTTTCTATAATTGTCTTTTATATTATAATTCTTAACCTTTTATTTGCCTACCTCTGTTGTTATTTGGGGTGGTGTTTGGTGAGCGGTCGAG
>JABUQX010124831.1:0-10546 GCA_015478945.1 Trachelipus rathkii | reverse complement strand
GGTAGTAGTATGGTTGTCATTCGCTTTGAATGAATGGCTTGTTCTTCAATTTAAATTTTTATGATGCCAATATATAATTACCTACTATGAACCGCATCTAGACTCCAGAGGGAAACCATTTTGGAATTTACTTACTGTTAATACTTTTATATCCAACTAGCACCCCTTTATTATCATATGTATGTTTTTTTTTTGCGTCATGATTATTGATCAGCCCAATGTGATTTAATGAAAAGAACATGAGTCACTTCGACATTATGGAGAACCGAGATTTTTATAAACCAAAATTATAATTATACCCTCAATCTCGCTTCATGACTCATATTCTATTTAGCTCTACGTACGAAGAGCATCCTCCAAATAGCAACTATCAAACTCATACATTTTTTTTCAAGGCACTGTTACTAATTTTTCTGGAAAGAAAGTCACGGCAACAATCTTAGAGATTTGTGTAATTGGTTATTTTAAAATATATATTATATATATATATATATATATATATATATATATATGTGTTTGTAGATATGTATATATATCTATAATATGATATATCTTTATTATATATATATATATATATATATATATATATATATATATATATATATATATATATATATATATATATATATATATATATATATATATATATATATATACGCACATTGACATGTATATTGAAATTAACAGAAAATAAAGACAGTAAGAAGCTACATGGGCCTATCGGGACTGTCCCAGTCAAACGAGTAAATAGGCTCAATTGCCCAACATGCTCTTGCAAAACCCTCACTCCTATGGTTTGTCAATAGTATACACCAACGAGACTATTACCTAAAGCAAAACTATAGCTAGGGTACATTCTAACCACACTACAAGCTTTAATAAATTTATTGTCATACAACAAGCAATTTTATCTTAATAACTAACTAAATTACCGCCAATTTGGTTTGGTCAAAATATACTATGATGCCCAAAACATCCATATACCTTTCCAATCCTTTCTTAGATGCTGCAAGTGAGTCACACTCAACAACCTCCTGCGGCAAACAATTCTAAAAATTTACCCTATTACTGAATGAGTGTATTCTCACATCAAGATAGCATGCCTTCTTCCTAATTATTTTACCGTGTCCCCTGGTCTGCTGTTCGTATTTATTTATTTTATTTACTTATTTATTGGTCTATTTTGTAGATTTGTATAATGTCCCCTCTAAGTAATCGCCAATCTACAGAAAACATTCGTAACCTTCAGCCTCTCCGCATAGCTCTTAGCCTCAAACCTAGAAATCATTCTTGTTGCTCTACGTTACTCTCCAGCATATTTATGTCTTTTCATAAATAAGGGGCCCAAACTTGTGCACAACACTCCAATATTGGCCTAACAGATATTATACAGCTTACTTATACTTATTTATTCTTGTAAACGACATTGCGATTTATTATACCTAGCATCCTATTAGCTTTATTCCTTGTTACCCCCTGCATAGGGGATAAAGCACGTTAAAAGGTAGTTGTTTTTTTTTCCTTGTTTCCAAACACTGATTAGCCACTTTCAGATTACTGCTTATGATCACACCCAAATCTTTTTCTTGGTGCACAGAATTGATATCGTAATTAAATCTTTTATTTGAGTAACCTATGTGAATTAAACTTTATACTAATAAAATTCATTTGCCACTTATCTGTTCGTCCAAGGAGTTTATCAAGATTATTTGAATCTTTATTCGTTCATCAATATGCTTTACAAAAGTAGCCACTTTGGTATTATCAATGATGTTTAAGAAATGGTAAAAGATGATGTACAAGACATCTAGTCCAACCTGGGCTTCATAAGTTAAGTTACATCATCTTTAAGGAATTGTTCAGTTTAATTTACGACACTTACAACCGCTCCCAGGAAGGTTTAAGACCGTGTCAGCGGGGCCAGCTCTCTTCTCCATTTCCTCTATCCTCCAGGAGTCGCTCTTCTCTCAGCTCCCGCATCGACAGCATTTCATGTCTTCTCAATGAGTCCTCCACCGAGCTCTCCCATCTCTTCCTAGGTCTTCTTATTGGTCTTGTTCCCTCCGGTCTCCAGTCCCATCTCCTCCTGCATCCTCTCCGGGTGTCTCCACCACCTCAATGGGGGCTGCATCCATCTTATTTAATATAGCCTTCACTCCAACCTCTTCCTTTATTCTTTCGTTTCTTTGTCTCTGTCTGTCTGTCTCTAGTCTTTCCCACTATCGCTCTCAAAACGTACATCGCCGACTGTATTCTATTATATATATACTCTCTTGTGGTCGTTCTTCATGTCTCTGCCCCATAAAGTAGAATCGCGCGGTGTTAACACCCCTAGAATATCACCCTTTTCACCTCCATACTCATCGGTCTATCAGTATGGGGTACGCTGCTCTTACAGCTCCCCCATACTGAGCTATCCTACTTGTTATCTCCTGTACATTTCCTCTTTCTCTTCCAAATACTTCACCCAAGTATTTACATTTCTCCACCTTTATCTCAGTCCCTTCCACATCCACTCTCAGCTCTCCCTCCTACTTCTTCTCTACTAACCACATGATTTCCTCCCTTTTTATATTCGCTAAATATGTCAACACCTCTCTCAGCCTATCTTCCTCTTCGCTCCAGCACGCCAAGTCATCCGCGTATGCCAGAATATCACCGTCCAAATCTATATCCTCTCTCACCTTCTTTATCATTACATTCAGATATGCTACAAACAAAATTGGTGAAAACACGCTTCCCTGTTTGACTCCCGTTCTCACCTCAAACCATTCCTTATTCTCGTATTCTGTTTTTACATTGCATTTACTATTCTTATACAAACTCTCCATGGCTCCTCAACTTTTTATCCACTGCATATTATCTCTCTAGCAATCTCCACATTATATATTCCTATACTTTTTCTAACGTAATTCTCAAGGCGAACAAGAGATACATCGTGCTTCTGTTCTTTCTATATCCGTGCTGCTCTTCCTCCAGTCTGGACTCTACTACCATTCTCAGCATTCTCTTTAGTATTCTCTCATATGTTTTTGCCAAGTGGTCGCCAACAAGGAAATTCCCCTGTTGTTTAACAGTCTCCTACATCTCCTTTTCCCTTATATATTGAAACTATGATTGACTTTCCCACCCCTCTGGTACTGGACTCTCGTTCCAGCACCTACTGAACAATATCAGAATTACTTTCATTTTCTCTCCTCCCTCTTTCGTTAGTTCTATGGGAATCCCATCTTCCCCAGAAGCCTTACCGTTCTTCATCGCTCAGAGCTTCCTCCATGGTGATCTCCTCCCCCTCCGCTTCCTCCCCCTCCCCCTCCCCCACCTGTTCACTCACATTTAACAGTTCTCTGTCTGAAGTACTTCGTCCATATCCTGTTTATGTGTCTGTTAATCTCGCCAAAACATCTTGCTTATCCTTGATATTGCACTTTCCTCTGTGATTCTCTATATGTTTTTTCCTGTCTAGGATTCTTCTTCCTTTCTGCCCTCACATCTTCCATCATTTCTTCCGCCTCTTCTTTTACTCTTCTTTTCACTCTCTGCTTGATTTCTTTCCTCCACATACTGAGCCCTTGTCTTTGCAGTTCTATTTTTCAACTACCTTCTCATCAATACTGTTTTCCTCTTGATTGCCTCTTTCACTTCTTCAGTCCACCACCTCGTTGTCTTTTCCTTGTTCCTCTTACCCATCTTTTACCCAGGGTCTCCTCTGCTGCCCTTCTAACCGTTTCTTGTATCTCCTCATCTCTCCTACTCCTTCTAATTGTTCTAGGTCTTCGCTTATTTTTTTATATATATTCCCTTTTACTGTCACACTCCTTAATTCAGTGACTCCACTTTAATGTTTAATCACATTTCTCGTTTCTTTATTCTGCAACTTTTCTGTCTTCACCTCCAGGTCCGTCGCCAACAATCTATGATCCGAATCCATTGTTACTTCAGGTATCACTTTCACATTCCTTATTAGCCTACTATCAGACGATATTATATAGTCTATAATAGATCTCTGATCGAATTCTCCAGAGATATTGTTCTATCATTATCTTGTGAACCTATGCGAGTCCCTCTGTTGGAAAAAACTATTCATGATCTTCATTCCCTTCCTTAAACAGAAATCTATCAACATCTCTCCTTCAATATTTCTTATCTCCTCTCTATACTGTCTTACCATTCTCTCCACCTAGTCTCCTCTCCTCCCCCACTCGAATTTTAATCTCCAATCAGCAACATTACATCGTCCTCTCTTCCGTCCTCCACCTTCTCCTCCAACATTTCCATGAACTGTTTCTTTTCCTCTTATGGGTGTTCTTGTTACTGTGAATAGACCTGGTAGAAGTGGTATCTCTTTCCCTTGATTTTAAAAGTGAATCTTACAAGTCTTTTATTTAAGACTTCTATGGTCTGTATGAATGGTGACGTCTTCGGCCCTACTATGAAGCTCACTCCGTGCTTCCTGATTCCCTCCTCTACTCCTTTATATATCAATACATATCCTCCTCCCATATCTCTTCCTCTCTCTTCTCCTCTCATTCGCATCCTTCTCTCCTACATCATCTCCAAGATCTCATCCTCCTTTCTACCACACGTTGCTGCTATATTAAGCGTCGCGCATCTAATTTTAAAACCGTTGTTCAAGTTTGGTCGAAAATCGTTTCCGAGGTCTATTACCTGAAGGTCTATCTACATCCGAGGCTGGTTCTTGAGTATTGAAAGCAATTTCAGTTCGGGCAGTGGCTTGCTAGGCCTATCCTGCCCTAGCCAGAACGCCATTAGTCGAACCCAGGGTGCACGACGAGGACGTTGAGTTGGAATTTCCGATATTCGTTAAAATGATAAAAACTTGTCACTAAAATAATCAGCTATAGATGAATTAATAGAGGTTAACAGAACGTAAAGGATCGACTTCACAATCTTCAAGCAACATGAGTAAGCTCCTATAGTAAAATGGGAAGGGATATACTAAAGGAATATGAGAAAATTTGGGCCGCTAGTAGAATTTTAGCTTTATTTATTTTATTAATAAATTAGTTTGTAGAAAGATTTGGGAATGGTATTAGTTACTTGGCTATAAAGTAGTTATTCTACGTGTTGTGTAAAAAATAGGATTCATCATTACGGATAAATTAATAAAAATTTATTCAAGAGGAAGGCAATTGGTATGACTCTGGATTTGTAAAAATATTTTCCTGCAATGAAAATAAGCGTTAGAATTGGATTCCGTGTAGAGATACTTTATTAATGGAGCAAAATTTAAGTTAATAATACATTTTCTTTCAATATTGAAAATAGGAACATATACAACTATATTAATATGAGTTTACTATTAGTGTTTAAAGTTTCTATACGTGAAAATGTTAAAACACTGAATCAGTTTATGTATTTAGTTCCTCAACGAATACATCTGAAACTAAACTTACCTGACATGAAAAACAAATCCAGCATTTGCATTTTGGATAATTTTTCATTAATTTTAAGACTGCTATAGCTTCCTTTAAGGCAGGAAATGTTTCGAATGCTATAATATCTACACCAGACGATATAAGAGCTTCTACTCTTGCTTTATGCCAATCCATTAACTCTTCCTCTGTTAAATCGTTCACATAAGTTCCAGAATATTCTGAACCATCACTTTTACAAGCGCCATAAGGGCCAGCTGAACCTGCTACATAGGTTTCTCTGTCTGGAAAAATTAACTTGAATTAATAAACTTATGCTTGAAAATTATAATTAAAAAATATATGGACTTTGTAAGTAAATGATATTTATTAATAAATAAGTTATAAATCTCAAGAATGTCATATATATATATATATATATATATTATACTATATGATATATAATATATATATAATATATATATAATATATATAAATATATAGTTATATATATATACTATATATATAGATATTATATATATATATAATATATATATATATACAAAGTGGCATTAACGCGTAAAGCGTTAATCCGTTAATTTAATTCGTTAAATTTTCGTTAACTTTTAACGCTTTTCGTTAATTTCGAAAAAAAATTAACGGTCTTAACGAGTTTAAAATTTTCCCCCTACATCCGTTAACCGGTGTAAACTTAATTTACGAGTTTATTAAAATATTTTCTTTTCAGATTTTAAAAATTGTATTAGATTCGATTTTCGATAAAAGATAAACTCTTTTTTTTCAAAATTTCCTAAACACGCTCCTCTCAATGACTCAAAAATGTGTTTATATTTTACTCCGGTTATTATCCAGTTTAATAATGTTTAACACAGGGTTGGAAAAAGCCGAGTTTTGAGGGAATGCTTACGTGTTGACACCACCCCTCGTTCAACTATATTGCCTAGCTGCTTAATACTAGCACTTTCCCTCCCAGTGTTGGAAGCTCTTCCCGATGTCCAAACCTTATTCCGAAAAAAGGAACCCGCTCTGATCTTCTAACTATCGCCCTATTGCTCTCACTTGTGATTCTATCTAAGATTCTTGAAACCCTTCTCAACTCTCCCTTCTTAGACCATCCTGGAATCTCATTTCTCTTCTTTCCGATCGCTAGTATGGCTTTTGATGTTCAAAGGTCTACTGGCGATATACTTTCCTATTTAACCGATTTATGGTTTTCCGCTCTTAGGAAACACGGGGAGACTTGCGTTAGTGGCGCTTGACATATCTAAAGGCATTTGACCGGGTATGGCAAGCGACACTGCTCTCCTTCATCCTCCCCTCCTTCCTCCTTCTCTTTGCTTACTTATGTCTAAGCTTTTTTTTCAAGTCACTAAACATCGGCTATGGTTGATGGAGCGACTTCTTCTTCTTTTTCTGTCAATAGTGGAGTACCTCAGGGTTTCGTCTCATCTCCTACTTTATTCCTACTTTTCATTAATGATCTAACTCTATCCACTCACATGCCGATGACTCGACCCTTCATTCTTCAACTCATTTTCAATTCTGCTCCCCTCTTTTACTTCTAAATTGCCTCCTCGTTTAATCTTCCGTCTATTCTCGTTGCTAGAATTTAGGGAATTTGCGGGTGCGGGTCGTTCTCAACCTTGTGGAAATTCAAATTCTTTAAAAACCCAACTTTCTACAAATTCTCCCTCTCTAAAAATACCTTCTACTTCCTTATCTCTTTTGACGGTTCTTTCGTTCTGTTTAGTGGCCTTAACATGCCTTGGCCTTAACATAAAAAAAAAGGTCTTGGAAACCTCACATCACAACGGTTGCTGGGGCGGCCTCAAAAAACTGGGAGTTCTGTTTAACTTGCGAGACTTTTTTTCCTCTTCTCAGTACTCCAGCTATACAAGGGTTTCATCCGGCCTTGTATAGAGTACTGTTCTCATATCTGAGAGGGGCTCTGGTTTCACCCGGGCTTTTTGGACAGGGGTCGAGTCAAAAGCCAAAAGGCTTATAAAACTGTTATGTACTTTCCAGCTTCACTTGAACCTCTCATTCTTTGCGGCGCTGATTGGTTTGGTGCTTTATTCTTTTCTATAGCGTATTTGCAGCGGCAGGTTGTTCGAGGGGAACTTACCACTCGCGTACAACCACCTTTACGACGCCCTAATAGCCACAAGGGGTGCTGTATCTTGCGCACGAGTTTTGTCGTTGGATATTGGCAACTCACAGGAACTAGTGCGTGTGGTTTTCCTTTTTCCTTCCACCACTGTTCTGTGGAACTCTCTTCACTCTTCTGTTGTTCCTGCTGAATTTTAATCTCCCTCACTTAAAGCTGCGTCTATATTCATGTTCATCTGCGTAATTTGCGGTCTATCGGATGAAATTTTGGCTTGCAACATTCCCCCTCCTAGATTAGGGCTTGCCCGTGAGTGTGGTGATAACTGTAAAAAAAAAAAAAAAAAAAAAAACAAAAAAAAAAAAATTTTTTTTGAAGACTGTTAACGGTTAAAGTATAACGTTAACCCGCTACATTCTTTACCGATAACGCTTTAATGATTAACGCCGTTAATTTTTTTTCGTTAACGATTAAAGAATTAACCGACGTTAACTTTCTTCATTAACGGTGCCCACCCCTTTGTATATATATATATATAATATATATTACTATATATATATATATTAGTATATATATATATATAATATTATATATATAATATTATATTATTATATGTATAGATAATATATATATATATATATATATATATATATATATTATATATTATATATATAATATATATATATATATTATATATATATATATATTATATATATATATTATTATCAACATCAACATTTCTTGCCCCTTGGCCCACCTTTTTGGAGGGGCCACACCGCCTCTAGAAAACCGGCCACCGCTCTTGGGAGGTTCCACAGGTCGAGAAGGAGGAAGATATTAGCGAGGACAGGATACGGGGGCCGTCAGAGATTGGGGCACTCCAGAAAGGAGGGTGCTCCAATTGTTGTCTTGGGATATTACGACATCTAGTGCAGATAGGGGAAGCAATGTTGTCAAGTTTAAATCGGAATTTATATTGCCAAAAGATTTGCGGTGGTGACCTGGACTAGCTCCGGGCGAGAGTTAATTTGGTCTTTCTTGTGGACAGTGATTCTTCTGTAGGGGGAGATGTTTGGGGATGGGAGGTGATTAGTAGATTGTTATTGGGGCGGTTTTGTAGGAAAGTGTTAGTTAAATGTGTATGGATGTGAGTGAGCCCAAGACCTATTTTTGGCGGATCTAGATCAAGAGGGTGGAGGGGGATGTTTGTTGTAGGATGTCATTTATAAAGTTTTGGCTGGGTGAGGAGGGAGGGGATTTTATTTAGTCTATGTCGGGGGGGGGGGTTTGGAAGAGTATTTCCGGTGGCATGGATGGGGTTGGATTGAGTTTTTCGGAAAATATTGTGTCCTTACCATAAGTGGTAGGGATGGAAGGATATGTGTCTCGTCATGTAAATAATGAGTGGATGGTTTTTTTTTTTCTTTTTTTTAGTACATCCAGTGGATTTTCTAACCCGCAAAAAATGACCAATAGGAATTTCTATTGGTTTTCATGGTCCCTATCGGAAACCCAAATATTTTCCTATCGGATACATTTCCGTACATCTGTTTCCCTATGACAAATCCCAGATATCACGTTTTTAGCCCTCATGGTGCCACAAAGTTTGTTACTGCTCATCCCCGTCATTAATTAGTTTCTTGGGGTCCTGTTACCATTTAGAGTCGTCTGAAAGCGAGCATGAGAGCAAGTGTGAGAGTTTGCCTGGGGAGTATATGAATTGATTCTATGTGGAAACCGGAGGGAGTTGCTTCATCTCCTCGGAGTGCCGGAGAGTTGATATTTCTGACCGGAGGTTGAGAAACTCGCAACGGCCCCGCATACAAGTCGGGGGCGTGTTATAGCTGGATTATCCATTACATGCTGGCCTCTGGTAAATCAGGCCGAGGCCAGTATCATAGTCTAAACAATTAATCACAAATAAACTCTTAACCATCTTTGTGAGAGAATTAATTTGGAGAATTGTTTTTTATTTTTTTTATTACATGTTTTATGGAAAAAGCGTAATGTTAGCACCGTACAGTAAATATAAATGAAGAAAATAAAATAAATAAAATAATTAAATTGCTTTGTTTGAGAAAAAATATTTAAATGTAAAACAGAGTGTTCATTTAGCATAATCATACTGCAAGAGAAGTTAATCAAATTAATTAAAACGTAATCTTGCGTCACAAAAGCAACAATAGCAGAAGAGAATCTCTGGTATATATCACTGAATGCAAGCCGTGCTTTCCGTAAAAAGCGTCAACAATAGCGACGTTAGAATGATAACATGATATTCACGATTGTACTAATTATAATTGCCCTTACAGGTCTTATTTTCATTTTTATTGTTCATTTATTATAATACTAAAAAATTTAAATCAAGAGATATTATTTTTATTGAGAATGATGACATTCTGGTCAGCGGAGATTCCGAGGTTGACTCGCTATGGATGTAATCACACAAGAATGGTTTAGTAAATATGCACCGTTGTCCTAATAGTAAAGGGAATTTTTTTATTATTTTGGTAAACATGACGGTTAAGAAAAAAAAAGGCGGGAAACAATTTTCCTTAAATGTTTTCTAAATGATGTTACATGTCTAAGATCATGCCTACGTTTACAATTATTAACCTTAAATTGTAAAATATGTATGTGTAAACAGCCATGTTGTAAGCTCTTAATTGATAATTGTTTGGTTTAAATTTATGTTTTTTTTCTCAAAGTTGGATTGTTAAATTATATAGAAAGGTCATATCTGTGATTGTCTCCTAGCAGTTGGTCGGCCCATCTAGAGAGAGAGAGCATAGTGGTTAAGCTATTCTCTATTTTTTATAACAGTGCCTCTGGGATTCTATTATGTAGTCGCTATTAATATATATTATGTAACTTAGCTATCTTTCTTCCGGCTTTGTTGAGATAATATATGGGCCTAATTTTTTCTGGTGTACTAGGGTCGATAATATTGATAATGGGCCTGCTGCCAATTGTCACATTACTTTTTATCCTCACTTCCAATGAGTGAATGGACTATCTCTAAGTATCAGTGAGAGTATTGAGT
>JABUQX010124830.1:32500-35000 GCA_015478945.1 Trachelipus rathkii | reverse complement strand
GCAGGTTACCCTCCACTCTCGTCCATTCCCCATCAGTCTAACCCCCTCCCCTGTCACCTCTGCCTTTAATTCTTTCATCATCCCATACATATACAAATTAAATAGCCACGGGGACATTACCCATCCCTGACTTATTACACAATTAAAATTAAGCCATTCATTCTCCGCTCTATTTATTGTTACGCACGCTTCACTAACAACATACATACTTTGATTCCATTCAGAAGCCTACCACCAACACCATATATAATCAACACCTGCCACAGAGCTTTCCTATTAACCCTGTCATACGCCTGTGACAAGTCCATGAAACCTAAATACAGTTTGTTCTTCTATCTCATATATATATATATATATATATATATATATATATATATATATATATATATATATATATATATATATATATATATATATATATATCTCTCTCTCTCTATATATATATATATAAGATATATGATTCATTACAATTTTCCCACAGGAAAACCTTGCCGGTGGTAAAGTAGGAAGCGTTATAAAATCCCTTCTAGAAATGGGAGTTCGAATACCACGAGATCCGAGACTGCAATTGGTAATAGATCACTTTAATCAATGAATAGATAAATGATTAAATAAAATAAAGTAAAATAAATAAATAAATAAATAAATAAATAAATAAATATTTACACTCAGGTTTCCCCCGATATGAGAGAGCTCTTCATGTTGGATGAAAATGGCGTCTTGTATACAGTTTCTGCTCTTGACTATGAAGATACAAAAATTCTTATACTCTTGTCATAGCCAGTGCAAGAACTTCATTTTTATTCTACGTGTCAATAGAAGTTATATGTAATAATTATATATATATATATATATATATATATATATATATATATATATATATATATATATATATATATATATATATATATATATATATATATATATAACAACAACATATATATATGTGTGTGTGTGTGTGTGTGTGGAGTAACAGATATAATATAATACCTATATGTAATGGATATATTATAATAAAATTGATATAATATGTATACTTGACTTATGCTGCACATTTGGAATAAAAAATATTATTATTATTATTATTATTATTATTCTAATTATAATTATTATTATAGTCTTATTATAAATATTATTATTATTATTATTATTATTATTAATATTATTATTAATTATTATTTCCTTTTTTATTATTATTATTATTATTATTATTATTATTATTAACGTGATATCGATTATTTAGGTGGAGGATCAAATGACAATGACCTCAATATTATCCTTAATATGTAGATATATGTATATCACATCTCCATCCTAATTTATCGGCCAAATGTATGCACACTTCGTTGGTTAAAGCCGTGGCAACCGCTTTGGTCCGTTTCAATTTCATTTCAATAAAATAAACAAAGTTCGTTTATTGGGATAAGAAGAATACAGTCAGAGAGGAGGAAGGAACCAAAATCAAAATAACATCATCGATAATGGTTCGTAATCAATTTAAATTACAAATTTATTGAAAATGAGTAAAGAATTATATATATATATATATGTATATATAATAATAATATAATAATAATAATATAATATAATATATAATAACAATATATATATATATATATATATATATAATAATAATAATAATAATAATAATAATAATAATATAATAATATAATATATATATATATAATATAATATATATATATATATATATATATATATATATATATTAATAATAATAATAATAATAATATATGTATATAATATATATATATATATATATACCATAATATATATATATATATAGTATACATAAATATATATTAATAATAATAAGTCTATTTAATATATATAATATATATATATAATATATATATATATATATATATATATATATATATATATATATATATATATATATATATATATATATATATATTTTTATGTTTTTCCCTTGTGTGCTTAATTTATTATTAACGTTTTTATTGGGAAAGTTGGGATGGGGGAATTAGTAGCCTTTGAAAGAGGTAATAAACCCAATTATCAGGATTTTTATTTTGCATAAGTCTTGAGTTATATAAGCTTATAAGATATTAGGTAATATTATCTTTTTATATTACATAAATATTAAATTATTTATGCTTATTAAATACTATCAATATTAATATTAAATAAATATTAAATTATTTATGCTTATTAAATACTATCAATATTATTGTATTTGCATGGAGATATAAATTGTAGTTTTGGAGTTAAATTGTATGTTTAAATTAACAGTAAATTATATTATCACATTATATACATGGGTTACATTAATTTTGTTATTATATTAATTTTTTTTTTATTAACAGGTAACAGACCTTGACGTCTACGAAGGATCGTTTTTGAAAGTGTATTTGATTGGAAATTCAACACAACTTTTTACTCTTATTGAAGATAGTAATGAAATAATGTTTATAGGGCAGGCTCTTGATAGAGAAGAAAAAGCTTCTTACCATCTTAT
>JABUQX010124830.1:0-25000 GCA_015478945.1 Trachelipus rathkii | reverse complement strand
GCGATAAGAACCTGGTGATGAACATCTCTCACTCTCAAATGGAAAACGTTTATTGATAGATATGAATGTAAGTATATTGTGGGCGTGAAGTTTGATTCAAAAAATGGAGGAAGACTCTTGTTTGACAAAGACGTCTCCTCAATGTGAAGAAGAAAATCAATAGCTTTATACATATCTAAGGAGAAATACAACTATGATATCGAAATGATGAAATGAAGTATGTATATGACATATGTATTGAGCAATAGACGAACAAAAGCAGCCACGTTAATCAATTGAGAACATTATTCTGTTACATCTAGAAGGCCAAGTAGTTATTATCTCGCGTGAACGTCTTGGACTGGGTGTACCCCGAGTGCGCATAGCGTACACACAGAGGGTGAGGAACTCTAGACTCTCAGTTTGTGGATGTTACGGGGATATTTGATCTTTCGCGCACTACGCTTAGTACGGCCTCCATGAGTTCTGATGACGTGTGCGGAATACTTAGAAATAGTCAACGAACATTTGTTTGGGTGTGTGTCTAAACCCATTGACCGAGGAAGAGTTAATTCAGGAGCCACTATACGGAGATATCGACCTCTTGGAAGGTTTTACTAGAGAGACGCTCAGTTAGAAGAATGTGAGAGTGACCGGAGAGCTCTAAGACACAAGGAGTAGAAAACCATCGCGCGGAATCATCGGGTTGTGATTATCAATGGGGTGTGCTCTAGTGTTCGAAGATTGGAGAAAATAATGATCGGGTGTTTATGCTAGGCTTACAAAGAATGTCAGAAAGATAAACCAGGAGCATTTTATGTTCCATGCAGCACTATTTACGCATAATAATTTTGGGTTGTATAAACGATAGTTGCAAAAATCCTCTGTTTGAGAGCAGGCAAATCTTCTTTCAATATATTGTTTCTATAAAAAGTTTTAATTTTATAACAATCATTGTTATTTCTTTCTCTCTTCCTCTTTATTTGATGTGGTATTATTAAATTATATAGATAATATTAATTTATTTTATAGTGTTTGATAAATGAAAATTATTATTAATAAGTGATAATTTAATTAATAATACATATATATTCCAATAAATATTCCCATTGTGTGCCAAATTCTTCTTCCAATGTTATTATTAACTATCTAGTTTCACTAACAAGTGATAATTGTCACTAGTATATTTTTTATGTATTGTAAACATGTATATATTTTCTTGTATATTACTGATTATTTGATTTGTGATTAATGTGTAATGATTAGATAGATTTACAGGCATGATTGTGTATGGAGTTTCAACAATGATTGTTATAATGGACTTAATTTAATTAATATCGTCATAAAGTAATACTCATACGCAAATCTATGAATCTTCCATGTAAAGTGTATCCATTTCAAGTGTTGTGTTATAAACTATACGCGATTTTTGAAAACGGTTGATCGAGTGCATTATTTGTATTATGATGATACCGTCACAGTCAATTTGTTATTACTGTTATATCACAATTTCGGAATATTAGCCATAACCTGGTGTATGCATCATCCTCATGGTAAACTCTACTTATCTATTGTAAGAGAAGTATCCTCAAGTTCTTGTAATAGTATCCCCTCTAACCACCTATACTAGCACTATCTATCTGAATTATCTTGTACACTAAGAATAAAGACATCTAACTGCCGTCTAATCGTTCTCTCGCAATCCACTCCAAGAGAACAATCCTGCGAGATACAAACTCTCTACGAGACAACTACTATTAACTAAAAACCGACAACTCTCCAAGGAATATCGTCCTTCCTTTTAGAGACCACAATCCTGGACATTCTCTTTGCCTTATAACTCTCCATACGTACATATAGAGCTCTAGAGTGAGTCCGTATACCGGGATCTTACTCCGTAACTCCAACCTATCCCGAGTGTCATCCTTACCGTGAAGTTAGACCTCGAGACATCTCCGGTACTCAAATCAGTTCTCTATATTTTCTCATGCTTGGGAAGCTCTACCTTACTTCCTCTCTGCAAACTCACAGACCTCTCATTAAACGACCATTAATTATTATATAGTATATAAGGGCATGTGCAGATAGTTGTAAATTCATTTTAACTATGTATGATGCTCGCATCCACTCTTCTCAGTGGCAGCACTCCCAGGAACCTTCAGGTTCAAACACCAATACTCAAAATATTCTTAACGTTATTATATTTTTATTACGAATATATTATCTCTACGATCCGCAGTAAGATTATGTATATTAAGAAAGTATAATTCAGTCATCGTGAGCATTATGAGAGTTTCATGAAAATAGTGGGTGTAGTTATAGAAATTAGGAAATGGTGACGTTATAACCTCTATTATGTAAATTCGTTAAAACGAAAAGGCTATTAGGACAGATCCGATGTTGATAGGGGTAATCTGTTTAATCCTCATTTAGGCTTGACAAACATTGTACCACCATTAATTTACCTTGCATTGTTACAGTGAGGGAAGAGCGAGTGCGACTGTCGTTGCTCCACCGTTAACTCACAATACAATTGTAAAGGATCAGCTGACTTACTAATACTAACGTTTAGAATAAACGACGTTTCTAATATATAACATCGGTGGTCAGTAAACGAGTATGTCCCTATACATTTATATGAAATGGTATAACATACAATATCCTCTTGTGCTTTAGTCATGAAATCTCAGAGTATAAATGTGCAGATACACAAAACCAATATTCAACAATAAATATGTTATGAGAACAAATATTGTATAACTCTTACACAATAGTGTTCCTCTCCTAACTACACCGACAAAAAAAATATTTAGAACTATATGTAGGCGTCGGAACAGAACATTCCATATGAAGAAAGTAAAGTTTAGTAAAATATACATAATACACAAGCCTTATACCTTTGCCTCGGAATCAGTTATACATCCTAGCCAACGATTCAAGAACTCGACAGCGGACCAACTTATAACAAATGACAATAAAAGTATACTATGCAGATCGTGAACGCATATTGAATTTTTAAACAAATAGCATTTATAGTAATAAAATACAACAAATACAATTACTATACAAATTGCTATATAAAAGACCATATTTAAACAAATGTAATCACTCTTAATAAATAATATAACGACAAAATAGAAAACAAAAACAGGCAAAATATTTTAACAACAGTAACAGAAATTAATTAGTTCAACCAACATTTAAATATATAATAATTCACCTTGTATAAGTTGGATTTTTAAACCCCATCTTTATCTTATATAGTAAATAGTAACACCAATAAAGCAATTCTTCATTGCGTCCTTTATCTTTAGTGGAAATAAATCAACAGTTTTACCCATATAATGTAAAAAGTGGACTCCTTAGAACTTAAGAGGCCTATCTCGAGATGCAATTCCGTCATACGGGAGGTACCCCATCACTATCTAATAGCGACAACTCTCACAGTCTGTCAACCTCACATCAAATTGAAACAGCGCTTTGAACACGATATACAAAAACTCGTATCTCGCGATATCTTCTTTACACTATTTACTCCATGTCGTGAAGTTTCCACTTAATATCTAAGATATTACACCTCGTGTCAACCAGTGATATCACAATATATTCTTTGAGAGCTAATAAACACGAGCATAAGAGTCAACAAAAATAAAATTAGTATCATTTATTACATTTTTATATAATTTTTGAGTTTATTAATATCTAAATACATTATACTCAAAGAGACATTCGTTTGAAAGGTGGGATAGTTCTGACTGATAGGATTTTTATGTCCATTCGTAGCAATTCTTACCTAATGTTACTCGAGGTATTAAATACAACTCCTTTTAATGTAGATTCAGATACTCTATGAATGAGAATAGCTAATGAAAATTTATCCTACTACGAAAGGAGACTTATGTAACTTCACATCATCTCTCTCTCTCACCATAAATAGCTACATACAATTCCACATACACACCACCAAACTTATCTCTCCCCATCTACACCTACAATTCTATCACAGAACAGCACGTATTTTTTATCAATTGTAACAATAGTTAAATTATAATTTAAATACACGACTAAGTTCTGCTATCAAAAATTAACCGTTGTCTGATTAAATTAATATTAATACGTGAAATTCGAATAATAGTAAATATAAATTTAATGCATTAAATAATATAATCGATTAATAAATTATTAAATAATAATTAATGTAAAGTTCATAAATATTCAAAATATTAAATAATTAATAAGAGCCTTTATCGTGACAAAAACGATACCAAATTAGATCATACTATCATCCTTATAATTTAAAGTGAAAGTAAAGTCTATTAAAATGATACGATGAACTCGTATCCCACAATATGGCCTGCGTTGTTTACACACAGTTACCTCATTAAAACTAGTAAATAGCAAATATTTACAGCAAATAATTGACACGGGCCATGCTATATCAGTCTCAGACCAAAGTCATACATTTGAGATTAGTCACTATAAAAATAGCAGTACGTAGTAAATGGTGGCATATATAGACCAAATACACTTTGGGCATCTGTATTCGTCAGAATCATACGAAACCAATAAAGTGTAACATAATTTATCCACTTTATTATACTAATCAAAGTAGTTCATCCATCGTAGTATCTTTACATTACTCACTTATACAATCTATTAGTAACATTCTGTATATAGGCAAAAATATTATATATTCCATAAGATAACTGTGAGAGTGTATTGAGTATGCGTTTAAACACCCTTAATCATTAACTACCGATATCTAGAAGGTGAATTAACGCAAGTAGTAGGAATAGTTCGAGTCGATACTACACTGTAAAAAACTCATTCTGGTTCTCTCCAACATTAACATATGGTTACACAGAGCAAAATATCATTCACGAACCCTCGTCCTCTCCCCTCCTAGGACGAACATATATTGAGTAAGAATTGTCCACAAAAATTTTCACAGAAAATAATAGTATCACTAAGACAGCAATGGTAACCTAGTCTGGACATGTCATTTTAAAGTGTAAATTTCGAAATAAGCGAGTTTACAATTTAATGTTAAATATGCTATGCATACCTAATTAAAAGGAATAGCAGACGTAGTAAAATTCTGTTTTGGTATATTATAGTCCATCAGCAAATTGTTTCAAGCTGTAATAATAGTAATATGGCAGACTGTCTCATAGTTAGCTGTCTAGCAAACTGCAAAACTCTTCTTTTGAACGTAAAAAACCTAGAGACTTCAGAAGAAGCTTATGCGAAGTATCATTTAGAGAGCAAACCAGCCTATGCAATCTACGAGAGAGAGTGACGGTGGAGCTAATTGTCACGAAACCACCACCCAGACACATCCGTACATCGTGTCAGAAGCAAAGAACTCTCTCTCCAGTGCTTTTTTATGAGCGGCGCGCGCAAATAATGAACCTCGTCTTTGTCAAGACTCTCCAAAAATATCAAAAGAACTCTTATATAAATAGAGCAATCTGTCTGTGTTTGCAACACTGGTAGTATGAGTCTAAGTCTCAAATAAAATGGCCTGTGGAGATATACCAGATATATTAATTATGGCAATATATATCTCTCCACCAGTAAATTAATGTTTCTCAGTCTAATTTTCATTTCTTTTGATATAAATAAATTATGTTGCGTTCTAATATAGTTATGCTATAACAATGCTCTAGAAATGAGCGTACGTGTGTTCCTATCTCCTCTTAATTAGTAATTATGTGTGTAACAAGTATGTCTTGTAACTGATGAAACTTGTCAAAGCGATCAGTTAACAGCCCTCGGTAATTCTAGCCTCTGTAGTGTGAATTATGTAAGCATTTTGTTTCAAGCCAATTAATTAAATCAAAACTAATATGTGGTTAACCCCCGTGCAGTTCTACCATGTAATACCGCTTATCACTTATATAATTGTTCGCGTTACTCAAATCTGCCAACAAAGAACAACTTGAAGATCCCTTACTTATCATTGCTCTACTTCACTTTGGAAAAAGCACTTTCAGGGTGAAAGAATTGCTGGGTTTTCTTACAAACTAAAAGATAAATGTAAAAAAATATACTCAGAAACCCTGATTCTCTAGACGTGCAAATTATCGTAAACTCATCTATTGGATTTGGCATATTATAGTCTATTTTTTATATAAAGAACACAAAAACTTTTTAATATTTAGTGTTAGACACATATTTGACATATTGAATATCACACTTTTCGTTGTGAGTTGCCGTGAAAGAAAAGTTTAGAAAAAGTTAAGTTGGTCATAAACAAAAATTTTAATATAAGTTAGTTAAGAAAAATTTATTATGTAATCTTTAAAGTAATTATGTGTCTTATGTTATGCTATTACTATACATGTTAATGTTTTTGTATATAGTTACCTTAAGGTGCGCTAAATTGCTTTATCAAATTGATTATCTGAAAGTGAATTGTAATTAGTTTGTATCAATTTTTCTAAAAACCGTGTCATTTTTCCTTTAATTTTTTTGTCCAAATGTATTATCTTGACACTTTACGTCGAATAAAATAATCGTCGCATGAGATTTACGTAAAAAAAAAACAGGGAGGGCTGCAAAATAAGGTTTTTTGCCTGGCCAGCAGCTCCCAAAATGATCTAGGGCCAGCCGACTGACGTACTCATAATAGTACCTTAATAATACATATCCCCACTATACCATCCGTATATATATAATTATATCTTAGATTACTAGTTGATCTATTTAGTGAGCCTAACAGCTGAACATAATACATATATAATGTTTTAGTTAATATATCTACCTCGTGAGTTATTTTATATAAATAGTTATATAATATAACTGTTATAGTATAACGAATAACATAATAGTGAATACTATATTATACACTTATAATATACTACAACTAAGCAACTAATATAGAAGTGTATAACAGTAATACTAAAATATTAAGTAAGTATCATCTAGTATTAGGTATACTAATAATCATATATTAACCTAATAAGTATAAATAAGTAGTATATTATACTATCATTGATGTTGCATCCTCGTATCAAAAGAGTGTTTTGTACTACTTGGAAGTACACGCATGAACTAATTTATTTTGTGTTTAATTATGAGGTAGCATCAACATAATATCTTATGTTCAAATTATAGAAGTAATAGAGTCACTATTAAGTATATATAATTCTAGATATATATAAATATTTATATACTACCTATTATTATATTAATAATCATTATATTATATATACGTAATATATATATACTAGTATTTATATTATATATTATATAATATTATATTAATATATATATATATAGTAATATATACATATTATATTATTAAAATATAAATTATTATATACGGACCCTTAATCGTGGTTTTACGGTTTTGAACGGGATAGTATTTTTTTTGTGTTTTTATTTTAATTATATTTTTCTGCTCATGTTGATACGCGCTAAGTCAAAGACGACTGTTTAAGGTAACGGACCATGAGTCGCGGATAAATCTGAAATACTATAGGAACTCTTTTCAGGTTTACGACTCCGATCAAGTTTTATTTTATTTTTTTGTTATTTTTTTTGTGTGTTTTAAAAAAAATGCTAGTTATAAATGATACTAACAATGAATGTTAAAGTGGTCTTCACTGAACTATATTGCATTTCCTCAAAAACGCTTCAAAAATATGTATGTAATATAATTGTCTCTTAGTAAATATTACCCTTTTATATTATAATGATATTTGTTTATTGAGGGGTAGTTTTCAAAACTAAAAGGAGAGAGATATCCAAGGGATAATACTCCGCCAAAGATAGGCAAGGTAGGTCTACTGTGGGCTCTCGTGCATCGCGCCCTTCCGGGAACGAAAATTCAGAGGAATAGTGGACTATTCTATCCCCTCCTCCGGTCGAGTTCGGGGTCCTCACGGAACCACCACGCACGTCGTTTTCATTATGGTAACGAGTGGCAGCTGTGCTGCGTCGCTGTCCAGGAGAGAGAGGTTCCTGCCTCAGCTCCGTACCCTTACAGGCGGGGGTATTGCGGAAAAACGTTCCCCCCCGTCGTGCGTTCCCCTGTACGGGCGTTCGAGCCCGCTCTTAATGCACGCCTACATTAGTTGTAATGTTATTTTTTTTGTACATTTTGTATAGAATAAGTGTTATACGCTGATTCCAAATGTATACCTTCCGTTTTAACGTAGCAGATCCATAGTTTTCATTATTACCAATGTTATGTATTGTACAGTTTTAAATGAATAAAGTGATTTTTAAAAATTTATCCGTATTACAAAATAGTATTATAGAACTACATTTGAATGTATTGAGTCCTGTTGTTACCACTGACTATTCCCAGAGTTGTGCGTGCCGTGTAGTCATCAATTAATAGGTATGCAAAGTATAGTTAAAAAAAAACAAGAAAAAAATCCCAAATTAAACTGACGTGTCCGTAACTCTATCAGGGAAGTATTAGGTGTACACGCGGGTAGTGTATAGGGGATCCCAATATATATTATATTATTACTATTTAATAGTAATAGGTGATATAACTATACGGTTTATTTTTATCATATATTTTTAAACTCAAATAAGCTAGTATATGATTTTATGTATAAGATAGATGATAATACACAGTATGAAAACCTATTATAATCACGTACGTCATAGTACGAATTGTTATAGTAATACGTAAGCTAATCAGTATATAATTAGGTAGTTATTCTTACATATAATTTAGGTTTGTACGTAGTACATCAATGAGTACTTTTAACTATTATCATAAGTATGCAGTGATAATAATAATAACTAGTAACTACGTCTAGTTTCATATTAGTATAAACCTCTCGCATATTGGTCACGCTCTGATAGGATAGTTTCATATAACACCGGAGTGCATGGACCCAATTTACTAAGTAATGGATATAATATATTACTACGTACTATTAATATAAAAGCAGTATATAAGTCACGGATTATATTCGCCACTTGTTTTGTTAGTATTTTACACACCTAAAAATTTTAAAGACTTTTTGTCGTCGAATTTCGGGTGTATATTTCAACAGTGCATGGAATAAGAGTTTCTTCGTCTAGAGCGTTGTTGCATTGTGGATATAATACATGAAAAATTCAAAAATCACTTCGTAGAAGTATGGCGTAATAGGAGTAAAGGTGTTCGAATTAATCTTTCATATCTTACAAAAAACCTTAATTTCTGTCCTCGTATATGTGTTCAGTATTTTCAAACACGATCAGTAATAAAAATGCATCTTTTGAAAATATTTAAACTTGTCCACAACAGCAACGACCGTCAACGACTAGGTTCTATTTTCGCGTCTTACAACAACCTGTTATTTATATTGTTTTTATAGTAACTCTCGTATTATAATAATTATATCGAAAATATTAAAATAAAACACAATATATAATCTCGATATAAATGACAATGATAAAACTCTCCAGTCTCACACTAGGTTTCAGTTATTCCTTCGTTTGCGTTTTATAATTTGTCACTGAAGATTTTATGAAAATTGTTGTTTTTCAGTAAGTTGTCTAAGTGTTATCTCCCCTTATTCTTAACAACGTATAAGAGACATTAATAGTGGTCAAGTAGTGAAATGGGAATTAGGGTCTATACGACCTTGGTGAAACTGACAGCAACAACGCAAGTCTGACACACTATATCGGTGCTATGTAATTTAATAAGCCAAAAATTTGGAAGAGCCGGAATGGTCTCTTCACCTGTAACAAAATTTGACCAGCATACTATTTATAAAACGAATAATATGGAAGAGAAAAACATCCAAATTAGAACGATAAATAATACGTATGTTTTATATATTAAAAATCACAGACTCAAAATGAGTATAATAACGAGATTTTACTTGTATTATCTTTCGAACAGAATCAGAAGAACGTAAAACTAGTATACGAATGGACGAAACGAACCATTATTGGTTCAATAATATATAAATAAAACACCTATTAGTATTGAAACTAATGCCATAATATTAAAATATTCGGTATTATTTTCACTTGCCATGTCATAGGAATCAATAATTTAATAAGCGTCATTAAAAGTGAAGGTGAAACGGGCCTCGTATTGGTTATAATTTATTTCATAACCATAAGTTACAATGTACAATATCATACGATCGTGTCATCATCTTGTTATATATTAAAGTTATTAGTTAATATTTGAGTCTTAGTGTTATCATTAGAATTATTAGATAGTACTACAGTTTTTGAAGTTTTATATATCTTAATATGGTCATTACGAGCAAGTGATTAGTACAGAGATATTCATTGGAGTATTTATAATTACTATGTATATTTCATATAACCTGTTTATTTACACGTTAAGAATACTTAATCAGACCACTAATATAGTTATTTAGAAAGAATAATATAATATTGCTCATAAGCATACACTTCCTCTCACATATAATACTATTATTAATCCTTAGATAATTATAATTAATATAACTGACTGTAAATGGTAATAGCTACTTGTATAGTTGTAGTCCTTCAATTAAGTCAAATCTTATAACTCTCAAAAATATAAAGTGACACTATCTGTATGTAGTAAGATCATAGTATATTAAAAAAGAAATTCTTTTTATTCTAATAGTTTTTTAATAAATATATACATATATGTAATAATTATTATTATTATCAATTATTATTTGTAAAAAGTAATAGCAATATTTATTATTTATAATATGTGTATAATATATATATAAAAAAAAACACTAGTACGTACCTAGGCTAATAATTATAACCATGTCCGACAACAGTTATAAATTATAATTTCATATCTATTATGAGATAGTAATACGTAGTAACGATTCTGGTATATTAGTAGTATTGTATGAGCAGTATTTACTATTATATATATTATATCTATCTCCATAGAGAAGTTATACATAAATACTATCCAACTACTCACGTAATATAATATATATAATAGTAGTAGTAGTAGTATTTAATTATTATATAGGTATACATATATATATTATTATAACATATATAAATACCTAGCTATTATATTACCATATTATATTTATATTATACTAGCATATATATTAATATTTCTAGGTATTCATATAACGTGTCACTTCGTAACTATGTGCCTTGTACAAGTCAGTCAGTAAGAGGTGGGAAGTAAATAATATAGTACTGATATATATTACTGCTGAGTAGTTATAAATGAAGTGCCTATATATAGTTTATTATACGGCTGACCAATGTTTCAGTGTAAATATCGCAGATTACACCATGAGCTATATAAAATCCGTTAATGTGATATTCGAATACTCTTACTAATAATATATTTGGAATTTAATATTAAAGGCAATCGGTAGTGATGATATATTGGCCATAACTTACTATGTAAGATGAGCGTTAAGTCGTTTATATGTATTCAAGGTTATAACCAATAGCTTTAGTTATTAGTATTATTTAGTAATTAGTATGGATATGATATTGAACAGTGAAAACCATATATAATATAAATATACATTAGTGCGCGACTATTGAATATGGTTTATATAGTTATATATAAATTATATATACTAAGCTATAATAATATTACATTAGTAGTTGCCCAAATTGTTATCTCAAAAAAGAAGTTCAATTACTTTTTTAACATATATTTATTCAGTATATGCGCTCTAGTTAGATATTAAAGATAAAAAGTACATCATATATCGTTAATTTTAATAGCCTCTTCAAGTTTCTTTTTGAACTTGCAGAGATTTATACATTACCAGGTGAGAGGCGTAATTAGCCTTCTAATAGATGACACAAACTCTCAGCCTCAGTATTAATACCCTATAAAGCTATAGTTTACAACGCTGTACTAGAAGTATAATATATTATATAGTATATAGAATATTCTGATGATGATATGAAAATGTTAATAATGAATCGTTAATTTTCACTTGACTCCTTAAATATTGGATATATCAATGATTAATAAAGTTAAAGGTGCTGTATTTACTCATATGTCTCGTTTTAACGCCTGTTAATAATGTTATTAAGGAACGTATCCAAATACTCACCAAGTTTATGCATTTTTTTGTTGGATTTTTTTTACTTAAAAATATTTTCACATTGCTGTAAGATACATGAATACATGATATAAAACTACAATGCAATTGTCTAATCATACTCAGGAGTGGCAAGTGGACTCAAGAAAGAGCTTCGAAAAGATATTTTTAGAATACAGTTTATTCTATAACACAAAAGTCCCACATATACAAGGTTAATAAGAAATAATTATAAAAAAAATGTGAAATATCTCGAAACATGTATACTCGACGAAATTGATACTCTACCGAGAAAAAACTCCAATTGGACGTATATTTCGAGAATATAAAAATAGCGTATAAAGGGCTTTAATATGGTTAAAACATATACTGTTCTAAGACAAAAACAAAAATATAACAAGAAGGAAAAAAAAAAAAAAAAAAAGTAAAAAACAAAAGTAAAATAATAGACAGAAGAAAACGAACGAACCATAGTAGAATTACAAAAAAAGAGTAAAACAATAAATTCAGTAAATGGACATATCTCACGAAAAGTAATGGTGACAATTTGTGACACACTAGGAGATAAAACCAGTTAATATTTGGAAACTCCTGTCGGTGTAATTAGACTAATGAATCAACTGAAAAAGTAGAAATAAATTAATTAATAAAAGTTTAATAACAAAATAAATAAGTTTTAGTGAAATATAAATATAATAATTCATATAGAGGTGGCTGCTCGAGTGGTCGACTGGTATCGGGGGAACAGAGGAGCGGGGGAGACGAGAGTTTCTGTGATCTCTATACGTCATGTCAGGTAGGGTGGAGGGCGGTATTAGTGAACCCCTCCGCGTTTTACAACCCCCGCATAAATACAAAAGAGTCGGAGGGGTTGCCAGAGACCTCTCGTCCACGGGAGGAGGTGTGGGACAAATAGTCGACTTCCCTGTCGTTACCCCCGCGACCGAGAGACTCCCACCCCTGGCGCAGGCATAGTGTTCTGTGTTTTTTTCCACTTGAGAGTAATTCCTTACTTCGCGTGTGTCAACACAAAAACAACATATTATACTGTAAAACATCGAACGGTGTGCGACTCTCGTTAAAAACGTAAAATACCTATAAGGTAGGTTTCTCTAGTTATATTGTTGTTGGTTACATTCTCTATGTCGACACCAGTCAACCTCCTCCGTGGCTCAAATTGAAACTGTACCATTGAGGAGTCATCTTGTGAGATACTTTGTATAAAAACATAATATATAAAGAGAATTTAAACACACTACTAAAAACAATTAGTCTCCCAAAAAAAACTGACGGTAAACTAAACAAGTCGTAATACAACTAAACCCCACGGCTACCATAATAATCGCAACCTTTTTCATTAACCTTGTATACTACATAGTAAAATCGTATATACCTCATATAACATAAAACAATATGTTTAAATTTTTTTACATATAATTAATTTTAGGTAATATTATTTAACAATATAAAAAGGTTATTAATATACTACAAACAATTGGTATACCATAAGTATTACATTTATACTATAATCACACTATAATTATTACGTCTACTAAACTCACTAAATAATAAGTTTTCATACAGTATTAGTCAGTAAATATATCATTAACATAAAGTGAGCTATATAAACATGATAAGCGTAAGATATAATTAAATTATATAATCTACAACATTATTATTAGGCTGCGTAAACAGTAAAAGTTATATAAATAAACACCCCCCCCCCCCTCACTATATATAATAACTAACTAACTAATAATCATAATATGAATAAATATAAGTATATAGTAAACTTAATTTTTAAACGAGTTAATACAATATAATATTATTTAACAGATATTATAGAGTATTAACAACAATAAAAGTTATATAATTACTTATACATAAAAGTCATACATAATATAAATATATACGCCAATAGTACCTGTATCCAACTCTCAAAGCATTTATCATTTCTAAATACATAACCAATGATAAATATGTTAAATTTTAATATACAGTTAAACATTGGGTAATATTAAACAGTAAATATATATATTATATCAAGTAAGTATAAGCATAACTCAACGGATAACGAAGTAACCATAATATACGGAGTATCAAAAGTCTATACCAGTATAATCATAGCTCAATATGAGGTAATTAAACAACAATTGTTTAAACTAGTGTGAAATTTCGTTAATATTCATCTATTATATATTTGGTTAAGTATATTCCGTTATAGTATTATAATTATATATTATAAAATATCATAATATACGTGTATTTCATATATAGTATAATATGAATATTTATACCGCTGTATAATAAAACCGTTATTATATATATATAATAGTAAATATATATAATAGTATATATAGTTTTACGCATAATGATTAAGGTACTATAATAACATTATATTAAGCATATATCCTTATGTATTTATATCAGTAAGTACTATATAGTAGATAATTTAATGTTTAAATACATACATAATGCGGTGAAGCTTCTTCCGTTACCCTTTTAAAGCCACGGTCTTCTACATGACTGAACAGCAAGTCATCTAAGACAATCATTTCATCAAGTACTTAAACAGTCACTCTAGTTATATAATATAGTAATAACTAACAGAGTGACAGTATGTGACAAATTTATATATAGTCAGTAAAGTCAACTAATGTCATTAACATTTTATATTATATTATAGTCAATAATTCATCTATAACATATTAAACGTGATTAATTTTATATACAGTATTATATAGGTAATATTATAATGTAATATATATTATATATAACAAAATAAAGTATTTAATCACATTCCGTTATATATGTGGTCTAATTATTCAATTAATAACTAAGACCAATCGATATATATACGCATTAAATCTGATAATAAAGTTTTATTAACATTAACTAATTAGTAATATATAACAAATAAATTTATATATTATCATAGCCTTACTCATAACTTAATCATTAAATCCCCAACAATAAATTAATATGGTACATAAACATAACATAAGTATTGTATATCATTTTTATTATTGTCATAAAACCATAATAACATAATAAAATAACAAAGTTATATATATATATAACATAGCATAAATAAAATAAGTTCTTTGAAATAATAAATATATTTCATAGTATAAAGTAGTATATGTAAGTGAGGTTTACTCGGTAATATTTAAAACAGTAAATCGTATAAGTAATTCAAAATAACTTAAGTCCCATTGTGTTCAACATTATATAATAATAAACTTTTTAACCATATATTAAGCTATCATCGATAACAAAGTAATATATTCTCCACGACAACAAACCTAACATCAACCTATTAAACATGAATTAAATATAAATACTGTAAATACATTAACAAAAGTGATCTACTAACATTTTAATACACCAGGCTAAAGTAACTAACTTTGCATGCAATAAACGTAATTATACTCTAGCTCATATCTCTATTCCCGTAAACGCATAGAGATCATCTTAGAAAGTATATTAAACGTTAATGTATTTATACATTGATTAACTGATATAAATTTAACTAAATTTATTCACTAACCCCTTGTACTATAATATTATCATTGTTTATACAGACCAACGTAAATATTTATTGCTAACGTTATCAATTAAATAAATAAATTTTACACATTTGTAATTACATATTTATATAACAAATAATAAATATTATTAATAAAATATTCCATAATCACTTTACTGTCTAAATATTATATAATACCCCAATCAATATAAATATTAATTTGCCAATAAACATAACAAGTATTTAATATCCAAAACAATATAACATTATAAATAAACAAATAACATAAAAAAGTTTTATTCCAAACATAACATAAAAAAAATAAGTTTTTTCGAATTATAAAAATGTAAGTCATAGTAAAGGTAAATAGTTCGCCTAGTAATTTTATTAATGACTTGAGTAAAATCTCAATAAGTATCATAAATACACATTATCAGGCTCACCCATTCCTACTCCTCCCTATAAAACCACCTAACTCGTGGAACCTTATGATCTAATCAGTATCTATAGTAGAGTAATTTCAGCATAGTCCACATGTTTAGAGTATAATCATTAATTTCAGGATTAATTAAAATACATAGTTAAATATAAAATAAAGTTATATCTGTTATATATTACTATATCCAACTATAAATACGAATATTGCTAAACGTATATATAACATTATGTTTATTTTCATATTAATATATAAGCTTAACTTAATTAGAGCTAATTGTTAATCCTATGTAAACTATAGAAGTATATTAAATTTAGTACTAACAAAGTTGGTATACTAAAAACCTAATAACCATATACCTTTACGAGTTCGAAAATATATAATCTAATTACTAAACTTTAACTAAATAAGGTTGCTATATCAATTTAACTTAACTAAACACTATATAAGTTTATTAATAAACCGTTATATAACATGCAGCTTACTATAAGTAACGTTATAAGTATAAATAACTATTGTACATACATATTTGTTTTCAGTAAGCATATTCTAGTATAAATAACATATCCATTGTTAATTTTAGTAACATATGTAATAACACTATAATTTTACGTCTCAGCATTATTTGTGAGTATACATTGCGAGATTAATACATAGCCCAAATATAAATTAAAAAGTTACTTTAACATACTTAATACCCGTAATGAATATAGTTATAAGTGCTAGCAGTAAACAATGTTTGTTATCAACATATGTAATATATAAGTAAGCTAACATAGCTAGTTCAATGTAACTTAAGTATAAAATATAATACGTGAGTAATCAATCTCCGATACAATACCGTAGTATGTAAAAACCGGTGAGGCGTATGTACCGGTAACACCTCCCCATTAAATTAATCTGAAAGATATATACGTCGTGAGTATTATAAACGTAGTCTATAGAACTCTGTCGCCAGAATATATATTAGAATTATATTTTAATTTTATATAGGATTAACAGAAAACACCTTGTAAACCCTAGTCCTTATAATGTACATTATCACGTTTCACTGCGATGTATGTAGCCCGGAGATAAGAACCGCTATTCGGTCTCGCGCTCCGTTATTACATAAAACAGAACATACACATATGTTAAAAAGTGTAATAGATATTAAACAGAGAGTCAAGTGAGGCTCTTGGAAAAAGATATTGTTGTTAGTCTAGGTGATGAATATGATACAATATAGTTTTTTATTATAATTTTGTATACCGCAGGACCATACACTCCTCTAAGTTTCGCTACAAATGGAAGATTGAGCCCTCTTAATTAGGTTTTGATCCCCATGGAACGATCTCACTAGCATGATTCTTGCAGCGCGCATCTCTCTCTACTAGTGATATTGACTCATCAAACATACACAAGAGACACTTCAATTGATCTCGCTGAGCTTATTAGTTGAGTAAGTTAAAAAATTCCTTTAAGAACTCTTGAAATCTTTGCAAAGGGATTTGTTGCTTTGCGTACCCGCATCTCGTGACTCTTCGATGTCTCAATCTCTCCGGCGTCTCAAAAGGACTGCGTGTAACTTTTTATATTTCATAAAAGCTATATAGAATATGAACTAAACATTGTTGAGATAGATTATTACCAGAAGGTTTTTGAGCATACGTTTTTGCATATCTCTCGAAATAATGCGAGTATGTATATAAAGTTGTGTTTCATTACAACAAACATACGAAACCATTGCTCTCGAACCTCGGAATTAATATATGACTAAATCCGTGTAATTTTTAAGATAACAATCTCAAGTTATAATGTCCAACTTTATCCAATAATCACATTAACAGTAATTTTTGGATATTTTCTTCATGCATTTTGTGAATGAATACGTCTATTCATGTGAAAATATGTTCCTTGCCTATTTCTCTATTATCACAAATACTAACCACACAACACAAAAGAGATATCTCTTGTTGAGATCAGAAATATCTCACAGAGATCACCCATGTGTTAATCGCACACACTCAAGCTTACGAATCTACCAATGGAGATATCAGTCATAGTAAGAGATATAGTATAGTAGTGGAATAAAAAACTATATAGACGCATTAATCTTATATCGAATACTCAATAGTCTGTTACAGATTACCCACCCTTGATTCTCGTGCCGTAACATACCAGCAGGAGATTTTGGTCACATGATATGAAGAAAATGTTTATTATCTTTCATAATTATCCCCTTACTAAGTCGATAAATTTAACTGTGCGAATAGCAAACACAACGGACCTATAATATTCTTTCTCCCATAGAACCAGAGAGGAGATAAAGATAATTGTGTAACATATTAAACAGATGATAAGTGAGAATACGAGAGCAGGCAAAGCTTCAATCGTTATTACTGACTCCATGTTGTGTCTAATGCGAACCAGGATTTAAATAAATTAAGTCTTTAAACCCTAAGTTTAGTACACCTCTTTTGGATGGCGAATATCTTCCATGTTACAATATCTCCAGTTCGATACCCTCTATAAATTTGATTTCACAATGTAGATAAATTCTCGAATGTTCTCAGTAGTCTAAAAAAGTCAGTAACGAGTATATACAAGAGCATAGTATAAATTAGGAGCCATTCATCTAAAAGCTCTGTCTTTTAAGAAAAAATGTTAATATCCACTACTCGTATCAATCACTCGATGACTGAAACGAAAGAATGAGATCTAGTATAATCAAGCGATCTCCATGGTTAATCAAATGTGATACAACTTCCAATGTAAAAACCCTTTTCTTGTAAAACAATAAAAAAATTAAAGGATAACCCTAACAAGAACGTATGTGGTCAAGGATCTTTATAATTGATAAAATTATGACAAGAAATAATTATATTTTTAAATACAAGCAGATCACAACAATACTAATATAAAAACAATAACATCAAATACAGTTAATACAACTGGACAAAATGGAGTGAGAGATATATACTTGTAGAAATCAAATCGAGCAAAATTTACCACAATACAAATTAAGCTGCGACGTATGTAAGTATAAAATAAAGACAAATAAATCCAATAACTCATAAGGAATATTGTGCCGTTTACAGATATTACTTCGAAAGAAATGAGGAGGTGACAAAAGTCAGCCTCCCACAAGGTACAATATTGTACTTATATACAATCAGGAGAAACCATGATTCACACGTCACTTTATATATATCCCGGCAATAATTCAGCAGATGAGTGAAGATAATCCTGAACGATAGTGTGATTCTCCCAACAAAATACCAATAACAATCTTGCACATAACATAATAAAAGTGAGAGCAATACACTACAAATCTGTATACCAGGCATCAGGAACTATAATTGAACAACTATTGTTCATCAAAGTGTTCATTCGTCACGAGTATACATTTTCAGTTAATTGATAAAACTATTTAAGACGTTAGAAAGGACACTTTCAAGCAAAGAATGTGTACTGCCACAAGTGCACTAAAATATAGACTTAATCCAATACAAATCATAAACTCTCAATACTCAAAATAAAAAACTTAAATGACCTATCAAGCATCATGGTGTCTAAGCGCACAATCATCGTCATGGATTAAAATAAACTAAAGATAAAAATAATTAACAAAAAAGTTCTTATACTAACTCTCATTTATAAATCAAGAAAGGATAAATCAGTGTGTATTCAAATTTGATGCATGCTAACATAATTAAACAATTATTAACATTCAAATCGCATGTCCTGCTATACGTTACGAATATTATAAAACAGTTTTCTATATATCCTCAGAGAGTATCATAGATCAAAAAAAGACAGTGCAACCGTTTCCGAGAGAAAAACCCAAGGGGATGCGCCCATGAAAAGGGTTTGTGAATCCCTGAGAGAGAGGAGTATATTGCCACATCGAAAAGGTGTTTGTTAAAGCTGAATAAGTTGTATGTGTCTCACTTACAGCCCCGTGTAGGACTAGAAATGGGCTTCCTACAAGCCCACTCCATAAAACAGTATGGGTTCTATTGACATCCACAAATTAAATATTCTCGTGCTCTCCTCCAATAGAACCAGACTCTCCAAAGAATACTGTGTGTCATTTCATAAAATTATTCATCACCCAATCATAAAACTTCCTCTCTAGGCAAGAAGAGTATATATCAATAACGGTATGAAATTAAAGTACTATATTTGCCAAGAAGGTTAATAAACCCACATACGTGTCATAAAGAATCATATTTCAACAGGGTTCACTTCCGAGGGAATCTCAATGAACGGTTTGTAACATTATAATCAAATTATATCAATTGTCCAACATATTACGAACTCCTTTATTCTGTCAACATTTTCAGTGTTTACTATAAATTTATATAATATAGATACCCAGGATGCATTGAATCAATAGTTCCGTAAAAAAAAAAATATATTGTCGGAGTAAAATTTTATATTTGTGATAATACATCTTCTGAACACAAGTTTTACAGATGATACCCTTTCAGCTCAATTAGTCTCTAGATGTGTTGTGTGTAACATACTTTATAAATATTTACCTGCACTACCGTTAATAGAACAAAGGATTATTTTTTCTTGCACAAAAAACGAAGATCTCTAAAAAATTGAAGTGAATATCGTCGCATTTTTAATATTATGTATATATATGTGATTGATTCTGTATTATTCAATTGATTATTCAATAATGAGTTATTATTATTATTATATTAACAATAATTAATTTATTCTCATTATTATTAATATTATATATATAGTGTGAAATTATTATTGACTTAATTGAATTATATATATAATGATCATATATTAAAAAATATTGAATTTAGAATAAATTAAAATTAAATTACTATAAAATATATTATATTTTTAAAATATAATAATTGAATTACTCTTAAGATTATTACTTTATTGATATTTGTAGTTATTATTAGTATTATCAATATGTTATTATATTTATATTTACTATTATATACTTTAATTAAACTTTTTTATATATATACATTTGTTAATGATTATTATTAATAATTAAAAATAGAGTGTCAAATTTAAATATATTATAAGTAAGATACAGTACTAGTAGATTTAAGAAGTCTTCTTACGATAGTAGTATAGTAGAGTCGAAATAACGTAGTCCTCATCAAAAATAATGAAATTTAAACACATCCCATATTTACTCCAGTGACCAATTGTCTTTGATCTTAATATTATTTCATATAAATAATATATATATTTATCAATATGTAGATTCATTTCGTGATATTTGTGTTTCTCAACTGATTCCAATTTCAATTGTCGAGTCTTGGCATAGTTTTCTTACTAGCGAGTCTAGTATAATGGAATACTACTCTTTTCAGGGTGGAAATGGTGCTGAGCATTTCTTCTTTATTATGAGAATGTAAACCATTATTCTCACGAACTGGTTCTAGCTAGATATTGAAGTTATCGAAGGACCAAGAGCAACAAGATAACCAGAGGCGTTATTTTTCTCCGTCAAATACGTGTTATTGAGACTTTGGAATGTGGAGGATAGCAATTATGTTCTCTGGCCCTGTTATACGCGATATAAAGAGAAGTCAGAATATGAGGATAAATGATGTGGAGGTCAGGTAACCCCTCAAGATTTTCACATCTATTAGAAGCGTTCATGTAAAAAGCGGAGATGTAATCCATAGGTATTAATAAAACCAATTACTCAGTCATTTAGTGGCATCATTCTAAGTAGGCGTTGTTATCGTATTTCGCACGGCAATTAGTGCATGACTTGAAACTAATACGTCCTCGTATCTCCGATTCCCTTTCTTTACATGTAATTGTCAGCTAAAGAGGTTTCATTGTTTCTTTGCAAGCGAAATAGACAAACTAAAAAACCTATGTTTGAACTCTAAGTCCATATTCTTTCTTTTTATCAATCCGACTTTACTGAATACTAAAGTTATAGCCAGCTGAGGACTCGTATGCAATACTCATTTCTCATTTGATTGTGATTGGGAGGGTCTAAGAATTTGCATTTTATTGCTGAAGCGCCTCATTGAGCGTGCACGATTCGAACTACTTCTTATAGATTATTAGCTAGAGTTCGACACAGCGAGAGAAAGACTGTACTGTACTCCCACACTGTCTCATGCTATTGCATGTTCAACTTGTCTTCTCACTCTCAATTATATATAATCAGGTAGTACCAATACGGGTCTGTGAGTTAGCAATAATCAAATTCCTTTCTCTTTTCGTGCATGCAAAGAAAAATTTTTTAATATAAGTCATCTAGGTCCACTAAGTGATCATTCCTATAAACCTGGGATGTGTGCTTTGTTAGATATCTCGAAGTTATTGAAGCGTTGCTCCATGAAAAGGGCTTCTCCTAGTGTGGTTTACACAATGTCTGAAGAGGCAAAGTTCTTCGAGTGATAATATTAATATCAAAACAATTTCAGGCACGAGATTCTTCAGACTTTGGTGTTGTATCGTAACCTCAAAATTAGACTGCAAGTACATTTTTGAAATGACCTAAGACACCGCGTATCAATCACACGTACTATTCGAGATTACTGTTAGCGAACACCAGTATCTCCATCATTAAGGAGGAGAGTCTTTCATCTCGTGGCATCCCCTTTTTATATACAAATAATCATTTCCTACATATCATCATGACTTTGCCTCGAGTGAGCATACAGGTACAATTAAGTTTCCTATCAAAGACTCAGTCCGAGTAGTGTAGTATAAGTACTAGATTTACGAACTGTAGGTACTCGTGCTCAGTGTCAATGATGGAACAGTGTATGATTCTTAACGCTCTCATGAATATAAACCCAGTGTTTGATATGAAGAGAGAATTAAAATGCGTCATCTGAACACCTCGTTTTGTGTCATGGTGAGATATATTCTTGAGATACTATATACTTCAGTATGTTCTAATGAAAATATAGAATTTTGCATATGATAGCTCATACATTTAGAGAAATAACCAAGACCTAGATAACACTCTGCAATAGATAGATTACTCCAGAAAGGAGAGGGAGATATTGACTGAAGATCTCATTGTAAAAATGAACTGTGATCATAAGAGAGTTCAAGTGGTAGATATTCTTGTTGTTCTTCTAGTAAACGAACATTGAGACTATTCTCATAGCGTTCGTGAAGATTGTATGCTTGTTTGTATAAAAGCGCGATAGTTTAGAGAAGAAGCCTACGGTGATCTACAAGAATCTAGTCCTACTACGAGGCTTGGGAGGAGAAATTAATAAGGAAGAATAGCAGCTGCTGCGTACATCCTCACTGGCACACGTGTGTGATAAGAGCGTGTGTTCTGGGGCAAGTCGAACTATTTATGAATATCACCTCTACCACTCTTCCCTCTATATTGTTTGGGGCTAATAAAAAGTTTACTTTTGTGGCAAGTACTAACTGATAATTTCCAAGAGTGTTACGGTTGAGAGTGTTTTCTTTGTTAGCGCCACTGTACATTTTTAAGATATCGTAACTAAAAGGACTATTTTTGGTGATCTGGACACCACATCTCTAGCGCTGGCATACTTATTAATGCTAATAAGTCCCCCTTACCTAATCTCGCAGAGAAAAAGCGTTATTGTGATTTGGGTTAACGTCGTTAAATAACAACGGTCTTTGGAACGCTAGTGTGTGTGGTATTATATGTTAAAATGATTGTCTGTTTATGTTATCAGTAAACGCTATTTTATACTAATTTCACCTCAACTAACAAAATGGCTAATTAGAGGTGAGAAAATAGCGATTAGTTCATACTCCCTGTCAAATTATAAGCTCTCTCAGATAATTATTTCTTCAATCTGTTACAGTACTAAATTGGTACCTGATTTAGCGCATCCAAAGTTTTTAGACAGCTAACTTCTATAAGTTCGCTTAATAAACTTGCGACCGTGTCGCAATCGATAATCTTCTAAGAAAACAAAATCGACAAATCATTGAATTTATCTATGGAATAGTCTTTGTGTAAATTACAACAACAAGTTAAATTATCAAAGAATTGCTAGTGCTCTAGAACACCAGGGGGTGGGGTTTACTAGTCTACAATAGGTAATTTAATTTTAGTCCACCTCGTAGGGTCAACAAAAAAATATAAAACCCGAGATACTCAAAGTCTTTTAACTTAGTGAATAACATAACTTGCTAATAATGTATAGTGAGAGTGTGTATAAATGGTCACATTACGAATCGCTTCTAGCTGATAAGCAATTTCAAAAATGAATTGATGGATCGCATTTGACTATCCATGAATGAGGAGTGAGTCCAAAAATGATGATTTTTATATGCGGACCATGATAAAGGAATTTTAAGCGGAGCCATAAAAGATCGAAGAACATGAAGTAAAAATTTTTAAACTTTTACTCAAGTATATCTCGTTGAAATTATATAGCAAGCACATATATCAATACGTAAGTGAACTACATAGATCTCTCGCGCAGCGACCGAACCATATATATCTATGAGAGACCACACAAATGATACTATCGTGCGACTTGAGAGAGGAAGAGATATCGTATTAGAGGACGAACAATCTACCCAGCTAAAGCTCGATCCTCTCGCGTAATACTGTAATAGCGTTGAACAATCCACAAGTACGTCCACCTCTTAATTATTTATAGCTGTTGGAGCGGTATTGTTCGTTTTGACCCTATCAACTGGGATATCCCAAGTCAGAATAAACATTTTACTATGATCTTTTTTGGCACTCCACCCAGATGGGGGAGTACCTTGAACTAGCTTTAACTAATTGTTTGACTTCCCAGCTATCGAACGTATTTTACATCTCCAGGTTATCTTGAGTGTGTGTGACTTATGTGTGCTACAAGGAGCAGTTATTATAAAATGATTAAAAGGAATCTTCAACCAATGATCGCAAGGAGATGGTACACGTGGGATAGACAGGTTGTGCAAGAGATATTGCCTACAGTAGACATAGGTGTACATTCACCACTATGACGTAACATGCAAATGGGTCGTTACATGACCGTCCCCTACCACCTTTATATTTCTCACATTAAATAAGTAATTTCGGTAATATACTCGTGAGTGTATTTAAAGTGATAT
>JABUQX010124829.1:12500-15592 GCA_015478945.1 Trachelipus rathkii | reverse complement strand
GGAAGAAGGAATTCCTTTCATGACGGGTGCATGAAAATGGGCCAAAGGTTTCATTATCATCAGTGCTTGCAGGAAAATAATTATCAGCACCTCCGTTCATCAGTCGAGAGAGAAGCGTATTTTAGTGAGGGGCGTTAGGTAGGAATGCAAACAACCCCAAGGACAGTCTCTCGCCAGAGATTACTAGTGAACATTAATGTTTTTGCATCACATTTTGTGAATTTTTGAATTGAATATTGAATATATCTATCTTAAAGGAGTATTTTTATTATGTCATGTTGAGTAATAGCGTTTTTTTATTTTAAATTTTTCGACTGATTAATTGAGGTCTCTTCTTTCCTTATTTTTATTCTTTATATTGTAGGTAGTTAAAGAATCTTCTTGTAATTGTAATCATGTAGAAAACATTAAAAGCAAGTAGGCTAAACTTTGTGAGGAGGTTCGTTTAGCTGAAATTTAAATAAACACAATTCATATATATAAAATATTTAATAATTTTTAAAATTAACTTTATATTTGCAATTTAATTATTCCTTCAAAGGCTACTTTTTAATTTATTAAAATATATACTTGGCACAACCAAGTTTGGAATTTAAATGACAAAGTATTGTTTGTACAGGAATGCAATCTTGAGTTGCCTAGCAGTGCACAAATATTCTATCTTATTACTGTGTATTTATTATATTATTAATTAAAAGTATCGGTATCGGTACGGTATCGGTTATCGGTATCGGCACCTAAAAAATAGAGTACGGTATCGGTATCGGTATCGGCCTTTTTTCTGGTATATATATATATATAAATAGTTATATATATATATAATATATATATATATATATTATATATATATATTTATATATATATATATATATATATATATAAATTATATAAATATATATATATATATATATATATATCATAAATAATATATATATATAATATATATATATTATATATATATTATTATATATATATAATATTATATATATATATATATATATATTATATATATAGTATATATTTATATATATATATATATATATAGATATATATATATATTATATATATTATATCATATATATATATAATATATATAATATATATAATATTACTGTAAAGATAATGATTATTAAAATTCTAATTATATAGTAAAGTTTTTTATTATCCTTATTTATTTTCTTAAATAAATATTTACATGTATGTTAAGAGTTTTATTAAACGGTAAGGGTCAGGATATGAAAAAACATGTTTTTACATACGTAAACCAAAAAAGCGATAAAAAAAATCTCGACCAATCACATACGAGGTCATTAGAGATAAGGATTACTCCGGCCACTCACAAGAAAGGTAAACTTTCCTTCTTACCTGATTAAAGGATCTTACCGATCCAGCTTGTTTCAGTTTGAAACTATATTTATAAAATAATAATTTAACATTGATTCTCGCGATTCTTTGTCTATACGGAATTACCTTTTGACCTTGGATTAGGTTAAATCAACCTGGGATACAAAAAGGCTTATCCTAAATTTAAGACTAAATTTAGGCCTAACATAGTTATTGCACCACATTTTACAGAAAAAGTCAGTTTGAAATATATTTTTTGACCTGGAATTAGGTCTAAATCGCCCCGGAATACAAAAAGGATTATCCAATTTCTTTAGGCCTGAAGTTAGTTATTTCAACACATTTTTACAGAAAGAGGTCAGTGTTTCGTATCTTTAAGGAGTGCGGGTTGTTGTGTTTTCTCGTGATTGGATTGTCAATGTACATAGATAATAATAATAATAATAAAGAAAATCCGAATTATTAAAAAAACTCAGAAATGTTTTTAAAATGAAACAGAGCGAATATTATTCATTTATAAAGTGAATAATTGCCAATAGTTATATAAGAACTTAAAAAGATTTTAATAAAATAAAATGTTTTTTTAGCAACGAAGAACTTATTTTGTTATTTTTATTTACTTATTACATTGGCATAGATGATTTGTTTAAAGCAAGGAAGTTCAATAGAACATAAACGCGGCATAGCTTGGCTGTAGAGGCGATCTAGGGGCTGACCTTACTGAATTACTGATTTATTGCTTTAAGGTACGTAAATAATATATTGTTTTTTATAAAATTTCATAAAATTTTTTAGTAAAAGTTATTTTAAAACTTGATAGTTATAAAATTATAAACAAAAAGTATTAACAGTTAATAATAATAATAAATTCTTTGTTCAAAGATAATGATTGATTTATTAGAAGTTTTAAGAAACTTTGAAATAATTTTAGTTATATTTGAATGAGTTATATAAATGTACGTGTTTAATTAAAACATAAAATGTTTAATAAATTTATTACGTTATAGGTGTAAGTAAATCTGCGTGTTGTAAGTAAATTTCTGTGTGTGAGTGTGTGAGTGTAAGTAAAACTGCGTGTGTAAGTAAATCTGTGTTGAGTGTGTGTGTGTGTGTGTGTGATGTGTGTGTGTGTGCGTGTGTGGTGTGTGTGTGTGTGTTGTAAATGTAAGTGTCTATGGCTAAATGTAATGTCATAGTGAATGTGTGTATAAGTGTCATAGTGAATGTGTGATATAAGTTGTAAGTGTAAGTTGTGTGTGTGTGTGTGTGTGTGTGTGTGTGTGGCTTGGTGTGTGAAATGTGTGTGTGTGTGTGTGTGTTGACGGTATAGGTTATGCGTGTGTATAAGTGGAAATGTAAGTGTCTATGGGTTTAAATGTAAGTGGCATAGTGACATGTGTGTGATAAGTGTCATAGGGTGAATGTGTGGTAAAGGTCATAATGTGAATGTGTGTTCTACAATAATAATAACATAGGCATTGAAGTAATTAAAACTAAGTATTAATAATAAAAATAAAAATAACAATAATCAAAAATTATAAAAATAATAAAAATAAATATTAAAAATAATATAAAAATAAATAAAAAATAATAATAAATAAATAAAAAGTATTTAAAACAAATAAAAAAACATAATGTTAATAAAATATATGAGTTAAAACAGTAAAGCAGAAAGTTAAAAACAGTAAGCAGAAAGTTTAAAAGCAGTAAGCAGAAGTTTAAAGCAGTATAAGCAGAAAGTCTTAAAG
>JABUQX010124829.1:0-5000 GCA_015478945.1 Trachelipus rathkii | reverse complement strand
AAATTTTTGTTCCAAATAGTACATAGTAAGTAATAGTGGGCCTAACTTTGCGCCCAATTCACACCCCCATAAAAATTGATGATGGGGTGAATTAGGCCACCATTGTTATTCTTATTTTATATATTATTGACATTTTTTATGCATAGCTAATTTTAATATAATAAAGTTACTTATATTAAGTAAAAATTAAAATAAATTAAATTTATATGAAAAATATGAATTCCAAAAAGTGTCAAAATTTGTCCCACGAATGGAGTGAATTGGGCCACCACATTTTTATTCTTATTTTATGTATCATTATTGACATTTTAATTACTTATTACTAATTTTAATATAATAAACAATTACTAGGCTTTATTAAGTAAAAATTAAAATATAAAATTGAATTTATACATAAAAGAGGAATTCAAACAGATGACCCAATTCACCCCACAATGGTGGCCCAATTCACCCCTTCAAGGTACGTCTAAATGAGCATTATTTAAACTTTAATAAAACTACTATTATTAGAATTACATTATTATTTATTTGTGTGCTTTTTTCAGAAAAAAAAAATTCCAAAAAGTGTATTAGGGGAAAGTGGGGAGGCGAAGTTATACCTAAAGTGGCCCACATCACCCCGCCTGACACTATACATAGATTTTCTCTGTGTATACCTCACAAAACATATCATAAACTGAACTAGAGGGCCTGAAATGAGACCTAACCTGGATGGATCAAATTTGAAAAGTCTACAGGAGTTTTAACAACTTTGAGAGGCTGTAACTTTTTTCCTAAAGAGACTGCCACATTTGTTTTTTTTTATTCTTTATTATTTTTTTTAGTATATCCTGTGATTTTTATAAAAATTGTCGGTGGAGCCCTTATGCACTACTTTTACGAAAGGTTTTTTAGCTTTTATAAATTTAAAAGTAAGAATAGGAAAATTGGTCCAATTAAAATTAATGAAAATTTAGTGAGTTCAGATAAGGAGTTGGTCAACATTTTCAATGCTTATTTTGCTTCAATGTTTACTGAAGAAGATTAGTTTCTATCGAAGCAGCGTCCCATTATTTTCTGAAATAACAGCGCCCCTAAATCTATTTTTAAAAGGGAAACCTTACTCAAATCGCCGCATCTGCTGGAATTCAATAGCAGATTATTTCAACGTTTATTGTACTATATTGACCCAAGTAAAGCTGCAGGTCCTGATGGTATATATGGTAGAATTCTGAAGGAGGGTAGTACCAGCATTGCAAAGGCACTGTATTTGATTTTTAAGCTATCTATAACATTTGGTGAGGTACCAGACAACTGGAAAATAGCATTTGTTGTGCCTATTTATAAGAAAGGTACCTAGTAAGGAAGATTTGGGAAATTATAGGCCAGTTTGCTTAACATCTCTGGTTGTAAAGGTTCTGGAAAAGTTACTGAAAGGTCATACAGAGAAATATTTAGAAGATAACAAGGTATTGTATGACTCCCAGCACAGTTTCAGAAAGGGTAGATCATGTCAGACAAACCTTTTAGAATTTATGGAATACATTACTGACTGCACTTGACTGAGGAGATCCAGTTAATATTTTATATTTAGACTTTAGTAAAGCTTTTGATAAGGTTCCCCACATAAGGCTGATGAAGAAGTTATTGCAATGTGGTTTTATTTTTTATTTATTTATTATAAGGACGTGGTAAAGCCTTAAACATCGGCACCACTTAACAAATATTTTTGATGTAGAAAATCTTTGTATTTAAATCATAAAATTAATATAATAGATTAAAATATAAGTAAATGAATATACAGTATGAAAATAATATACATATGAAACAAAAATAAGTCAAAATAAAATAAAATAAAGTAAAATAAATATATACATACATATAATAAATTACAAACATATTTATGTGGTATAGGTGAATTGGTACTGGTCGGGATTAAAAAAGGTAGTTGTAGAAATAGAAAACAGTGTGTACAACTAAATGGCAATAAGTCATCATGGGAAATAGTGAAGAGTTGTGTCCCACCGGGTTCATATATGTAAATGATTTAGACCAGGGACTTAAATGTAAGGTTTCGAAGTTTGCAGATGATACCAAAGTGGCTACCTCAGTTAGGAATAGTGAAGGATGTATAAAGATTCAAAATGATCTTGATAAACTTCTTGGGTGAGCAGATAAGTGGCAAATGAATTTAATTAGTAAAAAGTGTAAGGTTCTCACCTAGGTTACTCACTTCTAATAGCAATAGACATCAACAAGGCATTTGGGACAGTCCTCCGTCACATTTTATTAGGTAAAGTACTAAGTACTAATATGACAATTAAAGACAAAAAAAGCAAAAGCAAATTTTGTATCAGGTCGTACATCTAAATTTATATATGGTCGGTACTATGCAATGGCTTTAATACAAAAAAATTATGAGAATTGAAGAAAAATCAAGGAATTCAAAAATAGATTAGTTTTTAAATTTACTGACAAAATAATTTTTTAAAATATTTATTGGTAAATTTTTATAATATAATTTTTTAATTTTTATTCAATGAAAATATATGGGGAAAAATGAATTGTTCTTCTTTAACTTGATGGGTTCCTTTCTCTTATGTTAATACCAGTTAACTACCAGATATGACCAATTTGGAGCCAATCGCCCATCTGTAAAAATGGGACTTTTATAGTTGTACTTAACTTTAGAATACTAAATTATTACTACCAAGATTCATGAGCACTATGTATATATTACTAGTAATGATGCTATATAAGCCACGATACACATAAATTACCATTGAAGGAAACTGCGGGCCTATAATTATTATAAAATTAGACATAATATGATTAATATACGTATATATTATAATATGAATATATTATACTATATTATATACTATAGTATATTATATAAATGTGACACGTAATATAAACTATACTATATATATAATTAGCTAACTAAAATATAATATTTATCTATTTTATATAGCTTTATATATAAGTTATATAAGTACCTTAGTCATAGGTATTAGTACCTTTTGATAGTAGTTGGTGTATATTATAGTATATATTATAGATATATATTATATATTTTATTATATAATACTTATATACTACTAATATATATAAGTATATATATAATATATTACTATATATATTTAGTAATATCATATATATTATATTAATATATATCATTTACTATATCAAACCCCTCATATGATAGTCAAAGCTTATTACTAATACTGTAATTAATATATCACTTTATTTATAAAACTATAAAATAGACCACATTATTTAATACTAGTAGATATTAATTTTTACTATATATTATATATTATATATATTATAATATTTATTAAATACTATAGTATTAATAATATAATATATATTTTATATAGTTAATTTATAATATTAATATATATATATTATTAATCTACAGATAATATATATATTAATCGATATATATATATATTATAATCATTAATAATTTAACTATATTATATATATACCGTAGTGTATAATATATTCATGAATATGATATACCATAAAATATCCTATACATAGGTACTATATATATATACTACCTATATTGATACTATATTAATATGAATATTATAATACGTAGTATACTTACTATTCAGGTACTATACTATATTAATGATAGACTAAGATTTAGTAGAGTATCAATATAACTATCTAATCATCGACTACTAAATATCTCCATAATATGATAGATTAAGATAATCAACGCGGGCCTAGCTATTCTCATACATAAAAGCATTCCATTTCGAAAAATCACTATATGACTCATTATGACTCATTATTACTCATAATATACTCATTATATTGTTCTAACTTTGGTTACTGCCTCCCATTAATAATGTATATATGTATTTACTATATGTCATGAAAACCCGATAATAGAAATCTCTGGCATATATCATCCTAGCCAACATTTACCTTATTTAAATTAGCAGCCTTAATGTATGGAGGTAGCCCGATGACTACGTATATAGGATGCAGGTCATGAGGAATACTATCCTCACTATATGACTTATATTAATAGTATCAAAATCATATAATATTTATCTATCTCTATAAATCAGAACATACACATCCCTTTTTATCCCACATACGTTCTCTGTTAATATATAGTTAAAAATAATGTATCACGTATTAGGCAGAGTATGTGACTATAGTCCAATATTCACTATTATTCAATTTATTTACATCGAGTCAGAGTATATTGATGGGACATCTCTGTAATTATTATATTTGTAAATCTGATTATCCCTAATAAGGTTACTTAATTTTCGAAGGTATTTTTGGTCTAATAGAACTGTTTTTAATATATAATCTGAATTTATTATGGCTTAATTATTTACTATCATATTTATGACGTCTTCGAAATAAAGTCCTATTTAATTCTTCATATTATCTCAGATATTACTACTGGTAATAGTAATTTCTTTTCATTATATTTGTTTCAATTTATCAAATTTCATAATTATATTCTAGTTGTTATTATTATTATTATTATTGATGTATTATTATATATGAAAATTAATGTTTCTTCTTAAAGTTTATTATTATGGTTTACTTATTAGTTATTTAACAGACGATAAAATACTAATATGTGGATAAACAATTATAAAAAACGAATAGTAGAAGGTAAACGGGTTTTGGGAAGTTTTGAAAGAGGTTCATAGAAAAAATTAATATCCTTATGGAATATATGATAATACTAATAGTTTCGATAATAAATTAATATATATATAATTCGTAATATATACTACTATAATATATATATGTTAATAATTAAGTAGTTAATATAGTCATATTTTATAAAATTATAACTTAAATACATGATTACTATTATATATACTTATACTATTATATATACCCAATACATAGCATATATATATACTTATATTCATTATATTTATCATATACAAGTATAGTGATACGTACAATATATATTAGAGTATACTATTATACCTAATAGCTTATAGTATGAATTACTATATATAATATCA
>JABUQX010124828.1:10000-43650 GCA_015478945.1 Trachelipus rathkii | reverse complement strand
ATTTGGTGTTGAAATATGACCCATCCTCGTCCTTTTCCTTTCCAGCAGAATCTGGAACAAAGTTTTTCAAGATCTCATAGTATGTCTCATCCATGTGTCAAGCTTCTCTTTGGGTAGTAAAAAGTACCGCACTATTTTGGCCCAATGGATAAGATATTCAGTGTATGCTTAATCTTGTCATTAATGTAAAGGTCCAGACTTTCATCCCGTTCATACATCTCAACTTATTATCCTTTAGAATTCATCCAGCCTTTGAAAACTGGTTTGCACATGTTTGACAGATCGACGCCTTACTCGACCCTGCAGTCCACAATCTCAGCGAGCATTTCGATTCTTCTAACTTGTACAGATCGAAATATAAGATGGATGGAAGCTTTTTCAAACACCACTGCAAAATCTGTCTTTTACGCTTTCTTACAATGGATCTCAGATATGTCATCACAGATCGGAGAGCTCGTTGCAAGCGAAATTCTTTACAGAACTATTTCCTTGAATTTGGTTTTCCTTGTTTAGAACGTCTTCTTATCACCCCAACAATGGAAACAATCAGAAAGATTTCACAGAATCTTGAAAACTGCATCATTGCTAGAAAAAACGATGTTACTCTCTTTACTATATTCCTTCATTGCATTCGCTGATCCTATACCAAATTGCATTTAGTTACTCCCCTTTTCAGCATCACAGGAAAAACACTTTTACCCTTCGATCTCTCTTGCTTCCAACGTTCTTAAAGAGCAAGATTTTAGAAAGATTGTGAAGAAATTATCGTCTAGAATGAAGGAACTTGCATTTCAGTATTCTTCACTTTAATTATGTCGCGATGTTTTTTTCATCCCGAAGCTTTAAAACTGCACACTGTTTACGTATAGCGTTGATCAATCAAGAAACTTAACTCCTTTCCCGACTCTTGCGATTCACGTTCGATCGATGTTTAACGTTACATATACCAACAGGGAAAAAAACTGATATGGTTCAATTGACCGTTAAACTGATTTTCCTTCTGTGAGGAACTAGATGTTCACACAAGATGCCTTCTTCCGCATCTTCGATATTTATGCAGCGAATATCTCATTCAACTTATCTTGAGTTCCAGCATCGTGCCAACAGGAAGAAGACCTATTACGTGAAAATCCTAGAACGTCAAATGATCATTTTCAAGCAAAACTTATTGCGAAATTTGATATTAAATATAATTATGTATACATTTTGTTATTTTGTATTTTACAAGCTTCAATTTTTATGTGTGCTTATATCTTACGAATGAAATCGTTACTATTTTCAATGTTACCTTTCCATTTTATCTATCACTTTTATTTTGCATTTTCACATACATTCAAAGTTTGATGTTTATGCTTATATTACAGAGCTATATGTTCGAACATCAAATCACTTTCACACAGAGATGCTCACTCCACCTAACTTCCTAATTTCGATTTACTTTTCAAACCCCTCCATTTACACCCCTGCCAAATCCCTCTATCATTTTTCTCAATCTCTTTAGATCTCGCAGCTCAAACCAAATAAGCTCTAATTAGGTAGGGCACCTCTACGCTCTTCGATTTCAATCATTCTAACACCTCTGCACCCCACTATAGTTCTTTCAATCCAGCTATATTAAAACTGATAACCAAGGGGACAATACACACATTCCCTGTCCTCATTCGCGCTATTACAATAAACCATCACTTAAGTCAGTTATTGTTACACACGCATTACTATCGTCATACATTCACTTTGATTCCACTAGAAGTCTACCACCAACATAATATATCACTAACACCTGCATGTGCAATCCATATTATACAATATTCATATTATTTAAAAACCTATACAAATTATTTTCAAAAATCTAATTTCTCACTCATTTGCTTCATTAATTATCCACAATACTCTCACTTTGAACGACTTGTTCTTTTCACTCAATAGTTCCAGCTTACTCGACGCCTCTTTTACCACAATACATACATTGTGTCTTCTCTAAAACACTCATAAACTAATTCCTTAATATTTACAGTTACCCTTATTTCCTTACCTCAATATTAAGCAGGAATGGCATGTTTTTGGTTAAAAACTCATCCAACGAACATCCCCAGAACAAAAAAAAAAAGCATATATAACACTAATAACTAAAAAAAGGCACTGCAGTGTGTTTTTTTTTTAATTTTAGCTATTTTAAACCATTTTACAGACGATCTGATAATGATATAAGTTCAGCGATATCTCGAATATTCTGTATTTATATTTTTAGTGAGCCTAGTTGCACTTCAAGATTAACAACTCTGATTTACATTAAAATATGTAAAAAATGAGCTGAAATTAATTAAAATTTATACAAACGTAAATGAATGTATCTTAATTTTTTATTGAACCTAGTATGTAGTAATAAATCCATTATTAAAAATTACTAATAAACTCTTCCAGTAAATAAAAAAAAGTAAAAATCTTTTCTCTTTTGGAAGTACATTGTTTGAATTTTTTGTTATTCCATCTAGAATATATATTGTATTTCCATGATTTATATATATTTATATAGTATGCAATAAAGCATTATATATTTCTTAACCAATCTAATTTGAACGCCCAACAGTCTTTCCAAATGCATTTTCCAATTTATTATATTTGTAAACTTTGCACTAAACTGTTTTTAGGTTAATGCTCTTACAATTATTAATCGACAATTACTTAGCGATATACGCAAAAATCTTATGATTCTATATATATTTTATAATATATACTTTATATACTATATATAATTATTAATAGATATATAATTACTATTAATATATATTACATATATTATATATAGTGTATATATATATATATATATATATTATATATATTATCTGATATTTTTCCTATAATATATAATATATATCAATAAAAATTAAATTCTCTGAAATAACAATTTTCACTTATCATTTTTTTTTAATATAAGTGATATGTACATAGCGTTCAAACTTTATTTAATGTATCATCAAATGATCTACCAATTTCCGGCTTTAACCATAAACAAGACCCTAGTGGTTGCGTGCGGCGGCTCCTTTGAGAGGTATCCAGTGCAAAACCTGTCTCGTTTTACCAATCCATTTTTAAGGGTAGACTACCACTATTAGAGTGACTACTAGTTATCCGAGCCTCAGTTAATGATGGCGACAATGTTCGAACTTAATATAAATGTAAAATATATTGCTTAATTATTTATTCCAGATACTCCTGTTTGTCATTTCTATCAACTGCAACATACAGTACCACTTTACCTTTACAAATTTCGACCAATTAGGCGAATTGGCATTCATTTCAGCGTGGAATTGAATATGTTATGTTACCAATTAATATGTTAATTACAATTATACTATTTATTAATTTATTGCAAAATTAACATGAAATCACAGCAAGCAAATCATATTTGACATTTTAAATTTTTCTCAACAATAGAATTGAAAGACACAAAGCATACAACCAAAAGCCCACCAAAAAAAAGGCTGTTTCGTTTTTTATCCAACACCGGTTTTTTCCAACCGTATTAGATTACTATTGCTGCTTCCTCCCCAATACTCGAGCACTTCTCCCTAACGCATTGTTACACATTACAAACATTTCAAAAATGCACTCATTCCACTACTCGGCCTTCGTTATTGCTCAGTCCTGTCACCAGTGATTTCATTATTTACCTGGAGATTTACCATTCTAACACTTCTCTCTCGCCTATTACTTCTTATTTAATGGCCTCATACTCAAATACCTATTCCTTTCTACTGTACCAAGAAACACACACATTCACTTTCACTCTTCTTTGACTATGTTACGCGATTTTCGAGTGTCCTTCCACCACCTCTCCTCACTTCATTTCCTCAGAGTCGAAACACCATTCCAACATTATTATTCAGCAGCTCCCTTATTTATTATTACCCTTTCAGCTCTTCCTCAAGAGTTCCTATTTCCTTGTGTCCCATAACACTCCCACCAACTGCTCATTTTCCTCTCTTTTTCCTCCATATGATCTTTTGCTCTTTTCTTCTCCTTATACAATGCTAAATATCTTTTCTTGTAGACTCATCTTGCCTTATTGCTGTATTTAAAAAGACTTCTTTTTTTTACTTTTAACCGTTTGAATCACCTCTCCATTCCACCTCAACAAATTTTGTTACACATTAAATATATAACATATATATATATATAATATACTATATAATCTTATCATATTTACTATATATTATACTATTATATCTATATTATAATATATATATATAAATATTTATTAAATTTATATATATATATATATTTATTATATTATATATATAATATATATATATATATATTTTATTATATATATATATATATATTACTATTATACATATATTATATTTAATTATATATATAATTATATTATTATATATATATAATATTATTATATATATATAATTAATAATATATATATATAATATATATATATATTATAGTATATATATTAATATAATAAATAATATTTATTATTATTTATATCATATATATATATATATAATATTATTATATATTATATATATATATATTTAATATATATATATATTTAATATAATATATATATATATATTATATATTATAATATATATAATTATATATATATATATATATATACGATAATATAATTTCTATTTATATATTTTAATATATATATATATATATATATATATATATAAATATACTATATTATATTATATATATATATATATATGTATATTATTATATATATATATTATTATATAATATAATTATATAAATATTAGTATATAGTATATATATATTTACTATTTTAATTATATATTATATATAATATAATTATATATTAGTTAATATTATATATATATATATTATTATATAATATTAATATATAATATTATAATATTAAATTATATATATTATATATATATATTTATATATAATAATATATTATATATTATATATATATATATATAATATATATTAGATATCACTATTATATATATATATATATTATTAATAATTTAATATATATATATAATATCTATATATTTATATTATATAACTATATTTATATTATATTATACTATTATATATATATGATATATAAAGGTCGAATGGTCTGATTGACCATTTCTTATTACTTTTAATCCCATTAAAGACGTATCTTGTGTCAAGAATCTCTTCTTCTTCCATTTGCCTTTCAATTTTTATTGTTATCATCTCTTTAATTTATTTAAGTTATTCAAAAATAATTTTACTCATTTTTTTTTTTAATCACTGTCAGATCTTTGTTTTAATGGATTCACTAAACATTTTTCTTTTTTATTTTTACTACTCAATGATTTTACTTATGTGTTAGTTATTTTTTTTTGTTTCTAATTTTCATACAGTTAATTTATCTTGTGTTTTGTTGTGTTTGTTTTTTTTTTTTTTTTTTTGTTTTTTTTTTGTGGCTTTCTTTCTATTAAGCTTTTGAAATACTCTAAATAAATATTTTTTTACATATCGAGAATGCCTTTTTTTTTTTCCAGTAATAAACTGAAAATATTATTTTTATTATTTTATTATATTAACAGTAATTTTATTATTATATAATATTATTAATATTATTTAAAAAATTAATTAATTATATTTTATTCTTGACTATAGCTGATTACAATATATTATATTATTATTATTATTATTAATATTCCATTTATTATTATTATTATTATTATTATTATTATTATTATATACTATTATTATATTTTTTATTATTATTATTACTTATATTTTTATATTTATAAAAATATATATAATTATTATTGTTGTAATATCTGTATTAGTTAGTAGTACATTTATAATAATTAATTTACTTAGTATTCAAATATAGTTGTTTATAAATAAATAGCAAATTGACATATATACTTGCTGACAAAAAAACGACTACCCCTCAACTAACCGCAAGAGGTCCTGTTGGGAGAACAGATAAACCAGAAGAATTTTTCAATAGAGATCAGCAGACATACAAATCATCAAGGAAATCTTAGAAAAACTGGATAACGTACACATGAACAGAGAAATGTAGAAGGGGATAGAAGAGCTAGTTAAGGATGGAGAGAGATGAGGTGGAGGGTCAACCAATTGAGGATTTGCGGAGAACTACTAAGAAGAAGCGAGAAAGAAACAGGTAAGGCCCGTAGGAAAGATATTAACACCATATAAAAATAAATATACTAATAAAAAATGGAGAGAAGAAAGAGACAATTAAAGAAGCAAATTCTCGAAATTCTATTAATAAGGTTTTGCAACGAGAGGAATAACCAATGGTGGGACAGTCAACATTCCAGTTCAGCATATATAGGGAAAGAGATACAGGAACTGGTTAACAGACTAAGAGAATATCCTTGTTGAAACCATTGGCAAAAATGATGAGAGGAGAGATGAGAATGGTAGTAGATCCACACTGATGGGAGAGCTCCGCGATATAAGATTACCGTTTAGATAGGATTAGGAAAGTTATATTACTTAGCATATATAGTTTACATAACATTGGGAAGCTTTGATCCATGATTAGGGAGAGACTGTGATAGGGGTTTCGACAAATATGAATGATAATATGTCGGAGGACCCCTGGCGAAGTTGTATACGATTAAATTTTAATTGTTTTACTACGGGTATGAAAAATAACTGAATGGATAATTGAAGGTAGAACTGAGTCAAATAGTGAAGCGATAAAGTCAATTCACCAAATTTATGTTTGTAAGTATCTGAATAGAATAGAATGATAAGATGTTAGAGAGAAAGATATTGAGAAGATTTCGGATGAGGTGATATATTTATAATATTGCGGAATAGACTTGCGTAGCTAGAAGACCTAAATGAGGAAGATACTGAGAGAAAAAGGTCAAAGGTAGAACATGTATTACCTATAGCTTATAAAAGGCGAACGGTCTGCATCTGACCACGAGAAGAAGATGAAAAGATCACGAGTAGGTCCAAGTAAGAAGCAAGGAGAAGAGGAGAGAGATGAGAAATGGATGAACTGGCCATGCGAAAGTGAAAATAAAATGGCTGAGTCACAGTATAGAAAGCGGAATATTTGAAAAGAAACAGGAAAGGAATCTCAAATGACTACAAGTAAGAATCACATCGATATAGGAGAAGCTGTAGAGCAAGAATGTACCAAATTAATGAAAAGATGAAAAAAATGAGATATGATATTGAGAGAAATTTGAGGGGTGCTATTATGGAAGGCAGAAACAATAGGGCAAGACCACAAGAGAGGATAGAAGAATACAGTCGGCGGAGATGTGCGTTTTGAGAGCTGACTGTGAGAAAGCTCAAGAAAGAGAGCGGGGACAAGAACGAAAGACAATAGGCGGTATTTGAGAGTGGGGCTAACGTTAAATAAGATGAATGTAGCGAAACTGAGATGGTGGCGAATAACCTGGAATAAGCATGCAGAGAGAGACGTAGACATGAGGATATGGAGTGGAGAGCAATGGACAACCAAGATGTAGGCTCAGGAAGAGATGGGAAGATCTCGGGAGTGGACCTGATGTGGCAAGTCGTCATGCGGGAGATGAAGAAGAGGATCCTGGAGGATAGAGAAATGCGAGTGATCGCTGACCCAGCTACATGGTCAGGTTGTAAATATAATTATATATACTATATTATTACTTATATATTTTATTTATTATATAATATTATATATATATTAATTATATTATTTATATATTTATCATATATATATATAATATATATTATAGTATATATCATATATATATCAAGATGAACTGGAAGACAACCTATCAGGGAGACGTGCCATAGTTCTAATTTAAGGACGTTTCTCGCTTTAGCTAGCGCATTATCAGCTGTAAGGTATATATAATAACGAATACAATAATATAATATAATACTATAAAAAAATAATAGAATATATAAAAATATAAAATATAAAAATTAATCTATTATAACTCAGTTTCACTAACCTTGATTAAACGGATCAACCAAGAATGACGAACGACCAAGATCGAACACTATTTTACAAAATCTATACATGAATGGTTGATTGTTTTGAGGACTTACACTTAAAAATCAGTATTTCTAACAGTATTATAAGATGAAAATTAATGATGTTGGTGTCTCACGCACTAATTGTTCTTTTTCTACACAGATTTACCGCAAGCCGACTTCCACCCAATTAGGCTCACTTCTTCAGCTTTTTTCCAGATAAATTTAAATTGTCCGGCTTTACAGCAGATAAACTGGTCTTTAAAGTTGTTCCTCATATATTCCTTCTTATTCAGGGAACTCTAATATTTAGTAGTTATCGTCAATTTTATTCTGTTCCTTCATACTGTTGATAAAAATATTAACCCTGAGACCATTTTAACACCTACTCCAACTTTGATCCTAAACAAAATAATTACCTGAACCTTACACAGGTCGGTTCACCGACCGCTATAAGACCGTCAGACCACAGATTATGAAACACTTCCCATTTGTCCTTTTCAATTCAATTCCACTAATAACTTCAAACAAGTAACTTTTTTTCAATCCAAGATTATCCCCTAAAGAGTTTGCCACTACCATAGTCTATCGGTTAAGTTGTCTGGCTGTAAATACCGCATGTTAGCAGACAGGCTTAAACTTTGACAGGCATTGCCAACATAAGGTTTTCTTTCCTCACCATCTTCTCTGTCTCGCATACTGACTAATTTTCAATTTACATAGCATAGCATGAAGACATATCCCAATCACTACAATAGTTCTCGATTCTTACTCTGTAACTGATTACCGCGACAGAACAATCTTGGAGAGCTCTTACATTCATGATTGGAGCCTCAACTCAACTTTGGTTTATGTACAAGGAAACTTAAATTATGAAAGTTATTATTTTTTCCATCTATATTTTTTAGATTTGAATTCTTTCCTGATCAGGGCCAAAACTGATTTTTAGACCATCCATAGCAGTCCAAAAAACAACCATGCGATGTATAAATAAGTATGAATAGGATAATATTTTGTTCATATTGTCAAACCTATGACGTACGTCGGCTTTAAACGAAAGTTATTATATAGAATACATTTTTTCTCACTCATATTACTGTCCTTGGTAAACTTGATATCTTTTATATATATTTTTATTATACATTGTTTATTTATTATTTATTGGCTATGAGGCGCGTAGTATATAGCCGCGAATACGTCTATAAATAACTTCTTGCACTTTCTTGATGTTCGTCGTCCTTTTTCATCTTAATTGAGGTTCCCTAAGCACATCATCGTCACATATATCATAATTATATATATAATTATATATATATATATATTATAATATAATGTATATATCTATATTATTTATTTATTATTATTATTTCTATATATATAATCTATAATATACTATATATATATATATATTATTCTATTTTATTTACTATATATATATCTATATAATAATATATATATTACTATATAGATATATATATATATTATTATATCTTTATATATATATATATCATATATATTATCATATATACTACTATTATTATAATTATATATATATATATTATATATTTAATATATCCCTCTATAATATATATATACTACTACTTCTACTATATATATATCATATATATCTATATATATAATATATATATATATATATATATATATATATATAATAATATTTATTTATATAATTATATTATAATATATAGTAAGTAATATAGTTTATATTATATATATATATAATATATATAATATACTCATATTATATTATTATATATTATATATATATTATAATATAAATATTATATATATATATTAAATACTATATATTTATTATAATATAATATATAATATACTATTATATTATTCCACTTATATACATATACTTATATAAATATATATCTTATACTATATATATATAGTAATATCTATTATATTTCATTTATATATAATATATATATATATATATAATATAATTTTTATTATATATATCATAAATATATATATATAATATATATTAATATGATATTTATATATTATATTTATATTAGGCATTATATCCTCTTACTGGTATAATATAATATATGATGATATAATGATATATATTAATATATAAATAATTACTATATCGATACTATATAATTAAATATATACTATAATTATAATAATTACCTATATATTATAACATATTGTGTTTCCTTTCGTAAGGCAAAAATAAAATGTAAAAATTCTTTGCAGCCTTTGCGGTCTCTGAGAACTGTAAAGATATATATGCCAAATTTCACGATGATTGGATAATATTTAGAGGTTGCACACTTTGAACAGTTGTGTAAAAGTAGGTAAAAGATGCACGATGTTTTCAATCTATTGACAATAATTTTATCGGGAAAACTAGATAATCACAGGTAAAATAATATTAAAACTAGACACTAAGAATAAATAAGTAGTATGAATAGGAAAAATTTGGATTGATTATCACCTCCTGGAACGATGAAATTCCCTCTCTTGTTTGCTTGGAGACGACTTTCTGTTGATCGCTCCCGTTTTTGTTTTATCGCCCATGACCGATTCGTTAAAACCTCTCTTTTATCCCGAGCAATTCCTCTTTCTGCCCGGTAATCATTGACACCTTAAGAGCGTTCACATGGCTTCTTTAAGAAACACTGCAGCAATTCTGTCATCGTGGATTCCCAAACATTCAGAGTTCTTTGTTTTAATTAGTACGAAATGCACATGAGGATTCCCTTCAGAACAGATAGGGTTATTTACCCATTAATCGTTTAATTTCCTTTTCTTTGCCTGTTTGGTTGCTGATTTAAATTAAATCATATGTATTCTTACAGCCTGAGTGAATAGCGTTCGTCCGAAAGCGCATCCTGCTTTGCTTCTGACAATACCAAAGTGTTTCTTAAAGCAACTGTGGACACCACTTTTTCTATTCGTCTATTCTGAGTAGTAGCTGACTGTAGCATAGCCAAAATCATTCTTTTAGCCCATTGACTGTACAATACTCCCGCCAAAACGTTGAATCCATATATGAAGACTGAAAAATGTGCAACACGTTGATTGCTTTCATTCACACACGTTGAAGATATATTCAACTTTATGAAGGGACATTTTAAGTGTCATACATTGTCTTCTGTTACACAAAATTATTTATCCAGTTAGAAAACTGAAGTGCGTTCCATTAGCACAAACCACCTAGTGCAGAGCGAGAGTTGTAAAATCTTCTGTAGTTCAGCAGAAATTACTTCCGTCTGTTAGGACAGTTTGGATGTAGTTAACCATGCTCACTCGTTGTTCTTCTAGAAACCCTTGAACGAGGCTTTCTTCATCCAGCATTGTCATATATTACTTCCTATCAAGTGAAGCCCACAGAAGTTCCGGAAAGATGTGGATTGTCAGGGCCAAATTGATTTTATGCCACAACACTCCACAAAAACTCCTTTCAATATTTGTTCAGTGGTGATGCCGGGCAAGGCCCAACACAACCAATGTCGCCTCGAATTTCTCTTTCTACTCTGTACCTCCCCTTGGTCAGTCCTGGTATTAGTGCTTGACAGTATCAAAAGAATATACCTATTTATTGTCAGTAGTTCTAAAATTCCAGTCCAATTCCCTAACTAATTACCTCACCGTCGTGCTTACCAGTGCCTTCAGAAGCAATGTACGCCCAACAGATGCTCAAATCTTTGCAGATCACTAGAACAGCAAACTCTGTCTTCAAGTTTTGACCCTCCATGGACACTGAGCGCAAACAGTTTACTATTCCATGCAGACAAATACGGTATATTCAAGATGCTCTTCGATGTTCTTTTGCCTTTTACTTCTATATTATGCCTGAGGTGTAAGGGTTAGTGGATACAGAAGTTTTTCGAAACATCGTGGCCAAGGCCTTTGCAGTTGCTATAAATGACAGTACTGCTTGTCGAATAGAGCTGTTTCAGATCCAGTAAACCGTGAGTGTCTGATCCAAAGTTTTAATCTGGGACTGCACGTATTTCTTCTTTGGCTGGAGGCGAAAACTTGCTATCTTCACCACTATAGGTGCTGCTCATTGATTGATGAGATGATTCTTCCAGTATACTGTCTTATTGATCCCCTTCGATAGCCTGTTCTACTGTTATAATCTTAGTTGACTTCTAAATTTTAGATTTTGGTAATAACTGAACTCTCCTTTTCTTGCTGCGAAAATCCTTCTATCTCACGAGCTGGACGGAGTCAATATGATCTTACTCTTTTGACGTCACGAAATTTTTTCTTTTTTGATACACTAATCAATGGTCATCTATTTTTGCGTCCGGAAATTGTCAATAACTCGACGGTCAGCTTTCCAAAATACATGCCGTTTTCCATATTCTTTATTCCTTGGTTTCTCGATTTTCTTTAACTCGATTTTGGTATTCTTTGTATAGCTTCTGTATACCAGCACGGATATTTCTCCTCCGTCCTAATAGGGATATTTGCCTTCATCCACACTTCCTTTATTTTCATACTTGTAGATTAAGCAGCATCCGAAAGTGTTTCTTTCATTTTCTTGTGATGGTACATAACAGACTAGCGTTCTTTCTCCTCTGAAGAGACCAGGTCCTAAAAACTCTCCATAGCAGCCTTTCTAGAGCCAAGCCTCTTTTTGCTTTCCCGACGTTATGTAAAATTACGGGCAAAGATGAAGAATTCACATTGTAAAATTTTAGTACCGATTCTTCAATCAGAGATTTTTTACACTCAGTTTTATTAAAGTGATCTGTAGGAAAAAAAAAATTATTATTGTATCTTGAAATTTAGCATTATATATCTTTTCTATATCATCTGGCCGAGATTGGGGCGTAAGCAAGTCATTTATGAAAATAACATCTTGTGGTTAAAATGTAACACCCCAATAATAGATTAATTATTTATATTATATATATATATATTACTATTATATATATATTACTAATATATTTTATATATAATATTATAATATTATTATATATATATATTTATTATATATATAATATATATATTATATTATATATATATAATTAATATATATAATATAATTATTTAATTATATATTTATTACTGTTAAATATGGACATCAAGATTTAACTCTCAATGTACCTGATATATATATAATATATTATATTATTATTATATAATTATATTATTAGAATATATTTAATATAATTTATATTATATAATTCTATATATTTAGGCGGAAAGATAGATAATAGATACTAGTGTAATAGCATCTAGATAATAGATAGAATAGATTAGTAGATAGATAGAGGAGAGGGGAGGAGGAGAGAGGGATGAGAATTGAGAGGATAGGAGATGAGGAGGAGGAGTGAGAGGAGAGATGGATGGCTGTATCACATCGTAACTCTTTCTGCTTGCATGTGCGGCGTTGCACAGTAAAAAAAGCAAAGAAAATAGTCGTTTTCAAATATATACAATGCATATTTTGGTGTTATATTGGGAGACCAAGACGACATGGGCGCCTCACATTGTATGCTCCGTGTGTGTTGAAGAAACTGCTTCAGTAGGTCATCTAAGAGACTTCTTTTCGTTTTTTGACGTGCCTATGATTTTGAGAGCAGTGTAGAAGTTACGGAGGAAAGAGTTGAATTTGAACAGCAAATTTATGAACATGCACGATTGCCAAATCGCGTGCGGCGTCATATGATCGTGTGTACATATCGATTATTCATGTACGTTATATAAGTAATTATATATATATATCGACTTATATATATTATTATTATATACTATATATATAATAATATATATATATATATTTATATATATATTAATATATTATTATATAGTATATATTTATATTATTTCCACCTACCCCCTTGTCTCTATAGCTAGTATGTGCGCACGAGGTGCGCAATCAGTAGTGTCGTTGATGCGTTTCTCAAGTACAGAGTGCTTCATTACATCATATACCAGTCTGCATATACCCACAATTTACCCTCCCCCCTTTCTCTACACATTTACCCCCCTTCCTTACCCCACCCCTCCTCGCTCCCTCCAGTTGCCTGACTACATTGGTTTACCCTACCCCTTTGTTCGCCAAGCAAATACCCGTGCCCTACCCCCCTATGGTCTCTCGAACAACATCCTCGCGTTTGCCGCTTGCGTCGATCCGACCTGGTTCTCACCGCCCGCTTTCCGCCCCTCACCACCGGGGTCCACTCCGTGATCCGCTTTCCCACCGGGTTCGCGTCGGTTTGTTTCGTCACCTTGCTACGTCACTGAGGAGAGGGTTTTTTTCTACCCCTACTCCCCCATTCTCTTTGTCCCCACTCGTCCGTCTGAGTTGATGTATAAAATTAGGACGAGGTGGAACTCGAACCTCATCCTCACGGTTGCTTCAGCTTGGCCGTGGTCAAGAAGACCTCAGCTTATCTGGCTGTGCTAAAGCGGCCTATCGGCTAGTATAATAAATAATATTTATAACTAAATGTTTTCAATTAATAGAATTCGATGGTGATTTTTAACATTAAAAATACGAAATAAATAATTTCCCATGTCTTGTTTGAGGTTAAGGTAAGAAATTAAATCGGAGAAAAAGGTTATGATCCTTGAAGTCGGAGGAGATTAAAAGCTCACCTTTTTTCTTCGCGGTGAATTAGTTTTTCCTTCGATTTAATCTTAGCCTTAGGCTTTAAAAGCATGCATGGGTATAGTTAAATGTAAAGAACTTTTTGTATTTTATTTATATATATATATATTTATTTATATATAATATATATATATATATATATATATATAATAATCTAATATAATATATATTATATTTATTATATAATTATATAAATATATTATATATATATATATATATATATATATATTATATATATATATATATATATATATATATATATATATATATATGTATATACTTATAATATATATATAGATATACATATATATATATATATATAATATATATATATATATATATATATATATAGGATATATATATTATCATTATATATATATATATATATATATATAATATATAATAGACTACTGCCACTGACGCCTATAAATACTACTAACTTACTACTACTATATACTACTACGATGACAAAAATAACGGTTTTTCTATATACTACTACTGCTACTACTACCTACTACTTCATCCTTCCTAATTATTATATTATTTGATTATTATGATAATATTATTAAATTAAATTTTCATATTTTATTATTATATTATTTATTAATTATTATTATTTATTTATTATATAATTATTTATTATTATTATATTATATTATTATTATTTATTATTTTTATTATTATATTATTATTATATTATATCATTTAAAAATATTATTATTTCTCACAAACAAAATGGGGAATTTATCATTAACAATACACTGGTGCGCCGCCGTAGGTGGCACATACGAGGTCGTTGATGACGCAGGCATCAACATTACACGAGATGTTCATTACACACGTTCTACACAAATGCATATAACCCACCCACACCCCTCAACCCCCTTTCGTATTACTTTATTATTATTATATTATGATTTAATTATTATGATATATATTATTATTAATTATATTATTATATTATTATTATTATTATTTATTATTATATATACTATTAATTAATTATCATTAATTTATTATTATTATTATTATTATTAATTATATTAATATATTTATTATATTAATTATCCACCCTACCCTCCATACCCCCCTAACCCCTTTTGTATATTCACATACACTTTAACGAGCCGGGTAGGCTGTTCACACACGAAAGCGTCGTTGAAGAAACCTCAGTCATAACGGGAGGGAGTTTATACCAAGTCTACACAAATGCATATTACACCACCCCCTCACCCCAATCAGAAAGTAACTATTTCTTTATTTATTTTATTATTATTATTAAATTATTATATTTATATTCTATTATATTATTTATATTATTATTATATTATTATTATTATTATTACGATTTAAACAAAAAGCCGAAAAGTAGTATATAATTATTCTAACTCAGAGAGAGAGAAGATGGGAGAGAGAGAGAGATGAGGGAGAAGAGAGAGAGAGAGGATGAGAGAGAGAGAGAGAGAGAGAGAGAGAGAGAAGAGAGAGAGAGAAGAAGAGAGAGATTTACAGCAAGCCAGACAAAACGCCCAGATTCATCTTTAAGGTGACTGGATTCACATCTGACTTGCATTTTTAATTATCATTATTATAGTATTAATTATTATATTATATTATTATATTATTATTATATTATATTAATTATTATTATTATTATATATTAATTATTAGTATTTATATTATTATTATTATTATTAAATTATATGATTATTATTATTATATATTATTATATTTTATTATTATTATTATTACTTATTATTATTATATTAGTATTATTTATTATATTTATTATTATTATTATATTATATTATTATTATTATTTTATATTATATTATCATCATTAATTATTATTATTATTATTATAATGTTATATTATCTGGAAGCGGAAATCAGATTAAATTGAAATCCATCTATTTTTTCAGGATTTTTTTCGAACGGTCTTAGTTTTTGTTCTTCTCTTTCATTCTTCTTCTTCTTTCTTCTCTTCTTCTTCTTTCTTTCTTCTCTTCTTCCTTCTTCTTTCTTCTTTTATTATATTAATTATTTTATTAATATATATATAATAAATTATTAATTGATTTTATTATAAATTTAATATTAATTATTTTTATTAATTATCATTATTAATTATTATTATTATTATTATTATTTTTATTATTATTATTATTATTATTACTAGATGTGTATTATTAATTATTATTATTATTATTATTATTATTATATTATTATTATTATTAATTATTATTATTTTTAATTTAGTATATATATTATATTATTATAGATATTATATATGATTTATTATTATTATTATTATCATTATTATTGAATAGTTTTTTATAATTGGTGTAAAAATATTCATATTCTTACGAATTAAATTAAAGTAAATGTTTATTTATTTCTCTTAACTCTAAATTCAAAATCAAAATGAAAGGAACATTACTCATTATACAAGAACCGCTTCTTAGTGACTCCTATATTTTACAAACGAGGATTCAAAAATAATATTATATAAAATAAACTATATAAATAATAACAACAACAAAGCAAGAAAAACTCAAAACATTACTCTGACTGGGACGATTACAATGTCCACCTTACTAGACAAACACTTCATGCAATCACAACAATCCATGAACTCCAAATCATACAACAAGCAACAACGCAAGTATAGGGAATCAAAGTAAAACCGACTCACGCCAAAACATAATCTTGTCCCAACGACAATTACCAAAATATAAATTGTAATATATATAAATACATATATAGTACTCTAGATATTTACATATATATATACCAGACTAACTATGATAATTATTAAGAACTCGCTGATGTTAATCCAACTTTTTTGTCAAATAAATAACCATAATATACAATCAATTATATTCATATATCATAAACCATTCAAAAAACTACTACTTTACGCTGACTATAAATCTCAAACAAAACAAATCTATAATAAGTCCAAACCCCATATTAAATTAGACTCAAATAAGATCAGACTAAGATGTAATTTAATATAAATTAAAAATGTGTTGTTAAGTAACTCATCACTCAAGGACTTTACTGTATTATAACCAAAAGAACTTATATTATGAAAATATATATTATACTAGTCATAAGGTCTTTAGTTAGTATATACTATAAAACACTTTCCCATAAACACGTAAATCTTAGAATTTAACTAGAAGATATAGAAAATAAGAAAATCCAAGAAAAATAAATAAGAAACAATCCATTAAAATCCAATAGAAACAAATATATAACATCAATATCGCCAGAATCCATAAAGTTGACATAACAACATAACATAACAACTTAACATAAATATTCTTTTAATAAATCAGTACTACACTGATAAAACTCTGCGATAGACAATAAGTGTATATTATATAATAAATATTACGAATTACTGGAAAATTTTCACTTATGTACTATACAATATTGAAAAAATACTTATTATAGAGTTAGCATATATACCACAGGTTATATATAGATATATTAATATAGAGAGATATAATAATAAGAATACATGGAACAGCAAAATTGGTACAAAAGCAGCCACAAGCGTAACATAATAATATAGGAACACAGGGGGTGGATATGAAGTATGTAAATCATTATAATAAATCGATGTTAAACCAACAGTAGTACCTAAGATAGTAAATATGGCTATCACCCCTATTCTTATCCGTGCAGGAATAAGTATGTAGTTGTTTCTAGCTCTAGTATCGCAGGATGAGATAATAGTAGAGTTGGTAGAAATAACAGAGATAGAAAGCCTATGAGAAATTATCCATGCTACATGTGAAAGTACAATTCATAATTCATTACATAAAAATGTTTGTTGAAAAATATTGATGTTTAAATTTTGAAAGTTAAATTCATGTATTTTTCAATTATGTTATTTATAAATTCCCAATAGTTATATAGTATTATTACGAATAACGTGTGTGCAAGTTTTGTACCCACTATGTCATAAAGTTCGTGCCCCAGTTGAAATATACATGGCAATATGAAAATAGCCAGGAAAGTGTGTTTGTTGAACGTAATTGTGCAGCCAGCAGAGCCTAGACGAAAATTCATATACTAATATAATAAACACTATATATAAATCAATGAACTTAATACATTTAACTGACTTAATCTAATATCACTTATATAAAAAGCCCATGTAAAAATATATACTGTAAATCCTATATATACAATATATATATCAATTAATCTACATAATAAAAACTTATAATTTATATATATATATACCACTTATCTCAATATCAAGTTATAATATATAACTTATATGCTGACAACTTACATCCACCCTATAATATATATATATATTTGATATGAAAAGATACCTCACCTCTGAATAATCTTAGTTCCTATTATATACTAACTATTATCAATATTGTAAGCTATCATACTTAACATTAAGCTTATTAATAATAGTTTATAAAAATATGTAATATATTACTTTAATATAACTCTCGCCACTTTTATTTAAATAAATGAATCAACAACAATTTTAAAATGAATATTCCACAATGTTTATATTATAGTTTGTATTATATATTATTTATTATTATAATATATATATATATATATATATATTTATCCTTATATATATATATAATATTATATATTATTAATAATAATATTAATCTTATATATATATATATATATATATATAATTTCGTATAGCCGATTTCATTTACGCCAATTCTCAATTTCCAACACCAGCTAGAATATCTGCCTAAGAGAATTGTATCATAATATTATTAATATTAAAAAATAACAAAATAATAATTAATTAATTTCCTAAAAGAAATAGTGATAAGGCACATTTCATACTTCACTTTTTGTCCGTACATATGATACCACAGAAGCAGTGCATTTTTCGGATTGTATACACTCTGTTCATTGGGAAAATTTTTAACATTGGTCGTGATATTTAACTGCTGATTTTGCATTGTTACTCATCAAAGGAGGTGCAATTAGGCCACTGTTATTCATTGATTCCGCCACCCTTTTGTGGTTTAATCGAATATTAAATTTGTCTTCGTAACTGTGTATTTAAACTGTGGCAACCCTGACTGTGCCATACACAATAACACAGACTTGGTTTGGTTTGGGATCCCAAGAGACCATAATTCGAACTCGAACCAGGGATGTATTGAATTTAAGCGGAACGTTTAACCTACTAAGCTACGGAACACATATCTTAAGTGGTGTATTATTAAAAATTAGTTGTCTACGGGTCTGATAAGATTCATTTAACTGTATTTAAATTAATCGTAATTAGCTTAGAATAAGGGAGGCTGTCTCAACTTATAATTAACTTAATTAATTAACAATTAAATTTATAATAATATACTTCTGTTTTATTAAAAAGGTATTAGGTATATAAATAGACAGAAACACCGCAGAGAGAGAGAGAGAATAGAGAAGAAAGATGAAGAGCAAAAGGATGAGAGAGAGATAGTAAGATTAGATAAGTATTTAAATGAATATAATTATATTAATAATATATATACTATATAATATGAAATAATGATAATATATAAGTATATTTTTATAGTATAGATAGAATATAGAGCTAGAGATATATAGATATATATACAGTGTGATTAATTAGCTTGATATATTAGGAATTTATTAAATTTTTTTTAATTTAAACATTAATTTAACTATTAATTATTATAAGATTATTTATATTAATTTAATCATTACCTTTAACATTAATTTAAGTGACATTAATTGGAGCGTACTTAGATAGAAATTGTAAACTTATTAGAATGTAGCTTAGATTAATTAGAGATAATTAAATAAGAACTAAGATTGAAGATAACGACTTATTATCATGATAACTGATATTGAGCCCCTTAACAGTAGAAGTTAAACTTATTAGAAAAGAACCTCTAGTTAGGAATTAGTTTAACCAATTTAATAACTAAGTCATAATTGAATTAACACTAATTTTACCTATTTAATTTAACATTAACTTGTTTAAACCGATTAAATTTACCTGTATAATTTAACTGTTAATTAACTATTCTTAAGCATTATTATCTTTTTATTCCTTATTATAACTTTTAATGCTTAACATTTAATACTTATTAATTAAACCTGCAACTGCTGACATACATCTTTAATTTGAAACTCATCTTGGAGGGTTTGAGCAACCAAGTTTTGTTTGAACTTGCCTACGGAACAAATATCTCCGAGAAGAGACAGAGAAGAAAGTACAAATTAAAGACCTAGAGTTATTACAAGAAAAAAAAGAGAAGCAAGAAGGCAACAGCACTCGCAAACGCGAGAGCGAGGCATAACGAGAACAAACAGAACAACATCCAAACAACAACAAGCAACAAGCCAATGCCATAAAACGATATTGATACAATTATGACGAGCAACAAATAAACAACAAACGCAGGTACCAGAGCAGAGTCAATACCAAAAAAAAATGCAACAAAAGAAACATTATTAAAAGAAGAAACATTGTCATTCACCATCCTCGTGAGCTATACTAAGAATACATTACACACACCATTACATCCAGTGGACCTTAAAATAAAAATAAAAGATTTCAGTTTATAAAGAACATACTAAGAGAGAAACAGATTTACAATCGCAATTGTAGTAAAACAAAGCACAGTGGATTTGTGATCTGGAGAACATCGGGTTGTGCGTAAATTAACATAACGGCGGCAGGCAGGATTCCGCTGACGAAGAGAGACCTGAGCAACAGGGCCGAGGGAGAGGGACGGAGGTATGAAAGAAAAGAGCGAGCTGGATGATTAAGCTGTAAAGCTGGACTATGAGTGAAGAGAAGAGATCGAGAGAAGAGAGGAGAGAGATTCGCCGTTTGTCGCTGGCGATCCGTAGTTCGTGCTCCGGGCGGCTGAAATCCAACAGGTTTTAACACTACCTAGGAGGTGATCCCCGTCCCCCTCGTTTATTAGACTTTTAAGCGAGTATACGGAATCCCTGTGATAAAAAATGAGTATTTTTTAAACACCTTTCTCATAAACAAAATTAACATTTAAAAATTAATGTCAATATAATAATAATAATTAAATGACAATAAAATAAAAACAGTATAAATATAAATCAATAGAATCATCAGATGGCGCAAAAATACTAAATAATCCCTAATTAAATAGCAAACAATGTAGATGAATAATAAAATAATAAAATAAATTTTAAGTAAGGACTAAGCATATTATATCTGAATAACAGTTTAAATAAATCTTATAATAAAATTATATTATAATTAACTAACTAATATTGTTTGTTGTAATGTATCTTTTATAACATACATTTATTAATAATTATTAATAATTAATAATATATATATAATTAATAATGGACAAATATTTCAATTAATATACTCCTTATATAATCAAGATTCCGTGCATTTATCATAGGCAGGTATTTCCATTCACATAACTACTGTAGACTTGTGTTTTCAACTAATTTGATATTACCTGTTGATAACCTATCGTCTGTCGAATGCACCACAAGATAACACAGATGGATTGGTCCCGTTATATCTTATATATACGGCAACTCTTACTTATAATTTACAGATTGTCAACTATTATAACTATATATATAACTTTTAATTATATAATATATATCTTATTATAATATATTTATATAATAATGTTATTTTAATATGATACATAATTATATAAATCATTGATATAACTTATAATTTAAATTAAATAATGAATATTATAATTATATTGATGTATAATATAAAAAAAAGATGAAAGTATATAGAAAGAGAAGAGATTGATAGTAGAATAGACAATCATTAATGTTCTATATAGGATATATAGGTCGAAATATTTTAGAAAGACGAGAAAGATTGACAAAAAAGGTAGGGCTTATTATCCAATATAATTACTAAAAATTATTAATCATATTAATAATATAAAAAATCATGATTAAATACAATATTATATCTTAGACTAAGAAATAATTGATGTAATTTAATTACTAAAAATATCCACAAGTATTCTACATTTTACAAAGATTTTTTTTCATTAACTAATAATATATATATATATACTAGAAAATATATAGTGTAAGATTATTAGATATTATAAAAAAATATATAACGATCGATATATTATATTTATATGATACGATATAATTTTAATTTAATATTCGTTATAATATTTCATATATAATAATATATATATATAATCTACATTATACTATATTATATAGATATATATAATATTTAATTAAGTATTATTTATATATATATATTAATATATTAATAATATATAATCATTAATAATATATATATTATTATATATATATATTATTAATGATAGTATGAATTTGTACTACACTCCCTTATTATATTTATATTATCAGCTTATATGCTGGTGAGCAGGTAGGTTATCGGTAATTGCGTGTCCAACATAGTTAATATTGATGTATTTAAGGCTAAGCCTTAAATATATGTCTACGCTGATAACTAATTACTTGGAAAACGGGATTCGTTATTGACAATTGTATGCGTAATTCCGATTGGCATATATACTTTTCTATACATATTCATAGTAGTGGTGTCCAAATAATGCTCGTATAGTGATTTTGAAAATGTGTAATATGCCCAAGTCCTACATGCGGAAGAGACCATTACGTTAAGTTTGCCTCCTACCTCCAAAAGTGGTATTATTATATTACTTAATTCAATTACTATGATTTGCCTGTACTTCAAATCAACTACCTTATGGAGCTTCATTGTTGAATTTTCAATAACCCTGAATTGGGCTACCTATACTCAATAAACGATATTTTATAATACCTTTACGGTGCCCTCAATAAAGGTGGTGAACCACAGTTACTAACAAAGCTACAACTTTATTTTAACATGTAATGTAAACTAACTTACACTATAAATGATCCAAGATATTATAATCATATATAATATATAGTAGCCACTCAATCTTGGAGGCATAGGCGGCACCCCATTAACCCTACGGTGAGTATGAATAGAACGGTCAGACGAGTATGCACTAAGTGACCTCTCTACTGAACCGATACTACTACTAGATATAGTGTGACCAACCACCAGCATACTTATGAAATAATATAACCATACCTTTTAAGTGCTATAATCTGATAAACTACTAACTTAACTTAATGTTGTACATTGAACGTAGACACAACATACTGCTCATATAATATATCACTCTATGATGGATATTTGCCTGGCCTGCTGACTGATGTGATACGTGTTTATTGAATTACCATCTCTTTTTCTGTCCTTCTAAACTCATCTAAAATATCCTCAGTACTTAAATTCTTCGATTAACTTAGCTCCAATATAATAAAGAGAACTAATCTGGCAACATCAAGTTTCGGAGTTGTCCTCATTACTTATCTCATCATCATTGGTGATTTCAAAGTCCACCGCCCGTAGACTCATTCGCAGCACTTCTCAAAGGTATTAAAATAACTGAGTTAACCATTGTATAGCCTATCTCATTATACTATCTATATTATACAGAATAAACTATTGCGTAACTGTTTAGTGGGTGCTACCTACTCGCCGCTAAGGAACTAATGGGTTACTCGTTATTAATATCTGTGACATTTAGGACCTATTTTATAACTTTATCTTTGCAATCCTATCTCCTTATTATCCGCTTAAACTCAAACATCTATTTCTCGATCTAGACAGTCCTCTGATAATACCTTACTTTCTCTAGTATCCAATATTCCCATCTATGGACTTTTAAACAAAATAACAGTATCCACGACACACTAACTAATACAAGACCTTACTACCACTTTATCTACTGGCCTCAAGACAAATCGTAATCTTCGTCAACGTGCTCTCACTGAAACGTAAAATCTGATTTGCATATTATGCTTTCGCATCTTCTTTTAATCATTGATGATTATCTGGAACAGAGCTGTTGCTATAGGTGGCAAAGGGGCCCTAAGAGTATAGTAGATGACTTATTGCAGGAAGACACTTACCCCCCAAGGTCCGATGCTTAACTTACATCCTCTGCAATGGAGACAACAACTGTTCTTATGTCTCGCATTCTCTTCCTCTCAAACTAAAACAATACTTAAACAGTAGACCGGTTTTTCCTAACGCTGCCTGCATTTTCTCGTGCGGCTAAAGTTATCGCACAATTCGGTTTCCAGCCTGCCATCAGAAAAGTTACGTGCCTGATCATGAACTTCTTTAAAACCTTATAAAAAACGCGTTTCGTCAATATACATCAGTCTTATATCTTCCCGAGTAACTCGTGATCGATAGCTCATATCTATTCTCATCTAATAAAGCATACAACGCGTAGATTACAAATCTCGTCTAAACTCCTTTCTAGAATGCATACGTATGTTACCTGATCTCTTCCAATCGCACACGTTTTTCGTTTCATAGAGATTTATTTAGCCAAGTAAAAAATGGTTCACTTTGTCAATTCATCTATCACCATGTAACATTTGCCTACCTACAGCACACTCCAACTCATAACGCTATCCATGGCAAGAACTACAACTGCCTTATATACTCTTATCCTGTGAATAGACGATAAGAAGATCTGCTCACCATGTAGTGGCAAGACCTCGTGCACTTCTAATTCAGAACACTCAAGAAGCTTATTCCAGAGCTTCGAGCTATTTTCATTCCCTTCTACCCACCCCCCTACCATTACACCTATTTTACAAGAATTGAGTGCTTATGTATTCTTCCTATTTACACGAAAAGCAGTTTCTGACATGGTCTCTCTTATGAATAGATGGCTTCCTTTCTGTCTCATTGTGTTTCAAAAATTAACTTCGTGATATCCAAAACTGCATGTACCTTTCCATCTTGAGCTTACATTAATAAATATTGTCGTGCTTTCCGATCTAATCTCGAAATTTGACTACGTATAATATTACGCCTCTCGGAAAACGTGCGCCTGCATGTCTCAGCCATGCCGATAAAGGCGGATACCTTCTCAACCCTTGATCAAAGTGATCGTCTCATCGACTTAAGCTTATGTCTGCTTTTCTTAAAAGGTTCGTCCGCAATCTCTGTGTAAGATTAAGTTATGAGTCTTATTAACTAAAGCGTGATCATAATTCCTGTGCCACTACCACAATCATTCCTCTAACCTTTCTTCAAATATCCCATCTACTTCCGTGCCTGTTGAAGAATCGTACGCCATTATCTCTTGGGTTCTTGGTTATCCAGAACGTCCTGTGTATGAAATGCGCAGAAGAATCTTTCGTTCTCCTTATTCTCAGCAATTCATATTGTGATACCCCAAGCTAACTCCTCTCTGGTCCTAAATAGAGTGGGTGATGATTTTTTTAGCCATTATTGGAGTGCGTCAAGACACTGTCGCCAAAAAACTTCAATAAGTACACATACTGACAATAGTCTTTGGAGTCTTGAACGTTCTGCCTCCTTGCGCGCTCTTCAAACCCTTGGTTCCCACCTACGGTTTATAATGCTTCCCTATTCCCATTCTCAAGGCACAGTCCACGCACCACTAATAACTCTCTCCGTTGTTAACTTGTCCACATTAGATTTTGAATCAGTTTTCTCATTGTGGCCTGTCTCTAAGAATCTGCTGATGTCAGTTGTGCTCCGACCAGACCTTGTCTATACCCATCTAACTCTCATAATTAAACTTAAGTCGTGTGTTTTGCTTATATATTGAGTAACATTTATTCATTCACATCATTATTTGTCTACTAATTCTTTTTTCATTTTAACATGACCATTCTCCATGATATTCACCCTATGATTCACGCTCATGAGCACTACCTTGACAGACGCCTCCACCCTCATCACGTTTTCCATTTTCCGTGAAAAATGTCCCTCCCCACACCATAGTGGTTCGATATATACGTTACCTATAGTGGATTGGTATTAACTTAGGAGCTACTAAACGCTTCCTGTTACGCTTCTATTACGAACTTCCTAATTTGGTGATTAGGCATCTGTGAACTAATCGTATGATCTTAATCCTCAAACCATCCTTAGAACGAAAATTACAATTTTGGCACGATCATACACTTCTTCTCTCCGTTGTAAAAACTACACAACTCAAAAAACACAGCACCATGTTTTAAAAATTTCTCAACTTTTCAACAATAGACTACTAACTGAGGTTTGAGCTGATGCTTACTGGAGCAGACCTATTGGACATTACTATCCTTCAAGCCATCCATCCTAGTTACTTGCTCCGTTTTTGTGTTTGCTTCTCTCCTCGCAGTGGAAACCTCCCTCGACACCTCATGGGGTGGGTCATCCTTAACATAAACTAGATCTTCTCGAACTAAACTATTGGTACGTGAGAGTCTAGTGGAATTTTCCGCTCCATTCTATCAACTACCGTCCTTACCTCCTCCCATGCTACCAACTTCTCAGATAGAAAATTCATGCTTCTGCTATTCCAGATTCAGAAGAACTCAAACCTTTGCTTTTGGCTACCAATGACATCCTTCTAAGTGACAATCACATTACAACTTGTTACACTTTGACCATAATAACTACTTACTCAGTTAAACTACATCTACTAAACAACGGAACTCCACTTAACATACGTGAACAACCCCGTTTATATTTTAACATAGAAAAAGGGTATACTAGATAAAACCTATACTCATAACTCAAAAACACAATTATGTTAAGACATGCACTACTCTTTCATATCATATCTTTACCTTCTGTGACACTTTACCTTAAACTACTCAACTTATATCTCTCACTCAACAACAGTCTCTACCACGTCAATTACTGTATCGAGCTCTCACGTTAACTCTACACTATTAGGGTCATTACCACTAGTACAGAACTGGTAACATGTTTAGTGCGTGTATTCATTTTGACATGTGAAGAGATCTCTCTATCATGCCACAACATATATAACTTATTGAAAATATTGAGTATTCGCCTTCATTAATAAAGCGATGTTCCCTCACAAGCATCAGGAAACCTGCGAAGAAGTGCCTAAAGAGCACTCACGAGCGGCACTCTCCTTCGACGACTTCCGCGAAAGCAAGTAGCTCGGATATTATTCGTCACTACTACCCTACTTCTTATAGTTAAATTAACACATTATTATTCTTGAACAGACGAAAATAAGAACTTATTTGATTTACAACCATTACGGAGACTCCTTTATTCATAGTCTGTCACTCTTTAAATATATTTTATTCAATATTAAAATAATATTCTAATTTAGTATATTATAAACTCAAATATATAATCTATAAATTAAAGATTATATTATATTAGTATCATTTTAATATTAAACCCGGGTAATGTAACTACAAATAGTACTAGAGTATGCACGTATCATATATATTACTTAAAGTTATATACTATAGTATATATAATCAACAGATAATACTAATATACCTAATACACTATATAATATATAGTATCATAATACTGATACAAGTATGATACCGCTCAAGATAATTCGATCATAATTTAAAATACGTAATCTAATACTATCTTAATACCTAATATTAGACTATTAGATATACAAACTATAGATATGAGTCTAAAATACCGTATATCTTAATATATATATTATACTATATATATTATACGCGCAACTACTTATAATATATAATATATACTACGGTTAATTAATAATTAATATACTAATTAATATATACGTAATATTTACAACTATTATCATTATTAAAGATATCACTAAGTAGTAAGTACTCAAAGACAATAATAATAAATCTAAATGACATTAGTCCCTAATAAATATATTAATAATACTATAGTATAGAAGCCCTTATTCTCAAACCTAAGCTCATATCGGTTACCAATCATATATATATACTTAATAAACTTAAATATATTATATTAAATAACACTAATTACTAATATAATAACTTGTCTATTATATATTATATTATACTTAAAACCCTCTAATATCATCATACTCTTGGTTAATAATGATATACTATCCCTATTGATGTATATGATATTAATATTAATATATAGTACTGTAATGACATCTGTGCTCAAATAGTCGTATACTCTCAGAATATAGATGAAAGCAGTCACACAGGAATGAGGAGAGACTAATTATAAGACTCAAAGTCACTATCATTGATGTAGCGCCGATCTCATTATTGTAATTGCTTATTTTTATTTTATTTATTTTATGACTCAATTATAATTACGATACGACATAGATTGGTACATAGAAAGAGGTCACCTGAGAATAGAAGATGAAATGACAGAATATTAAGATTAATTATTGCATTTTTCTTTAATTGATGGTATAATCATAATGTTTTGTATATATTATTTGCCAAGTTTTGGTGCAAATGTTCCAAAAATTTCAATTATATAAAATGAAGACAAAAGTGACTATTAAATCTTAATATTAATATCGGCATTACAGAATTATATTGCTGAAAGCAACGTACCCTCCCTGATAACTGGTACTATTCAGCTTACATGATTCTTTTCTTATTCCCCTATCCTATAAAGAGTGGTAGCATGAGAGCAGATAGTTTTACGACGGGACTGGTACTCCAATATATTTAATATCATAAGTTCCGTGAGTCAAGTTGTTACTGACAGATTCGATTTATCTTAACGTTAAGGTCTCACTTAATTTAGAGCTGAACAGATATTTCGTAGTAATTATTAAAATTCTTTTATTATTAAATACAATTATGCTATTAAATATAAAATATTAATATTTATAAGTTAGTATTATTTAAGTAGTTATTATGATGTGTTTATGGTGCCATTTTAAGGAAAGACACAATTGTAGAAATCCATTAAAGACAGATTATTATAGAAGTTGTAACCTTTTTGTATTGTGCGTTGTTTGTCCAATCACCCATTCACCGACTTTCTATAGAGATAACCGCGTATTATTATGAGATACTAATAAGTATATTAACTTATCTAATAATATATGCCATACTCATATTATAAATATAATTACTACCAAAGAATATGATAAGAATATATAATATATATATAATATAATATTATAATAATAATAATTTACTATAGTATCTACTATATAATTGACAAACTATATACCTTATTGAAGTTTAATATATATACTTACTTGGTTAATTTCCTTCTCCGATATTTTAATAAATTTACTATTCTAATATTATAATGACATATCATATTTGTTTAACATTCAGAAGGGTAGTATACGTTAAATTTATAATATCTATTATTTTTATTTAGGATTTAAATATTGTTATTTATACTTATTACTCGGTTAATTTGTATAATGATAGGGATTGATAATAACTCTCATAATAATATTAAATCACCTATACAACTTTCAATTTATGAACTAGTGAGTATACTGTAGCATCATAAATAGTGAGTTATCTCTAGAGTTGTTATTAGTTTAGAGTCTGCTTATATATTATATATGTTCATAATATCTATGTCTCCATAATATTAAAGTGTCTCTCCATGACATAATCATAAGAATTATACACAACTAATTTTTTAGTTAATAGAATATCAAGTTCATAGAGGATATTTCTTATTTTTCATTTTAAAACACAGTCAGAGATTATTATCTTCTATTTAACAAATTTTATTTAATCTCAATATCAAGTTCTACGATGTTGTATATTATTATGTCTTTATCTATAATATAGTTTAGTATATCTCACTTTCTAGCAAATGATACTAACTATTATATAGAAAAAATTCATATATTAATTGCTATATGGACTGTATAGTGTTTCTCTAATTTCTCTGCATTAATGAGTGTGTAAGAGATATTGACTAGACAGGTTTAGGTGATTTCTTGATAGGATAAATTAACAGGTGTCAATATCTAAGGTCTCTCAGTGAGTTAAATTTTGTTATAATAGTGATTGTTCGTAGTAGATTTACATTCGTTTTTATATGTGGCATTGATCATTTGCAGCATAAGGGATGGTTAATGAATTTTTAGTAACTGCGATGATATATAGATAAATATGTTATACAATGAAATGTCCGAAATAGCTTTTATTAATATATAAAGTACCTCAAAATTGCTTATATGCTAATAAATTTACACTGATATTTTATATATATTATATTTATATTTATATATTATTAATTCATTATATTATTTAATAAATATATATAATTACTTAATTTAATTTATTACATTAATAAGTCAACTATATTAATTCTAATTATCAATTTATATTATATTACATGTAATAAGATATAAATTTATTTATTAATATATAATGAATTATATTTTAATTATTATTATATTATTATATAATTTTATATAATTTAATTTAATTATATTATTATAAATTATTTTTATATAATAATTATTGTAAATATAATTTATGTATTTATTAAATTAATTTATTATTAGATATCTTAAATTATATATATTAGTTATTAATTAAATATATCTATGTTACAATCTTGAATGAATATTTCCAGCAAGCTAAATTGCGACACAGCATACCTGATTCAAATTTCACTATCAGTATCTGATATGAGGACGGTCTCTTTTCTGTATGGTAAATGTGAGAAATTTATAATACTTTAAGTCCTATAATTATATAGAAAGATAACGTACTTTTTTCCAGAACAGGAGCTGTGTTTAAGAGTTAATTAAGAGGATTCATCTGAGTATGTGCGATTAGACAAGAATCAAAACAGGTGACGTATATAAGTAATCATATTATTAATTTTTTTAATTAAAAAATTAATATTTTTCATTAACTTTGATACATATGGTATGGTAACACTGAGATTATCTTTATGACTGGAAAGTTTGAATGTAGTTTTGTGCTGCAAGGTTAGCTACTTTCTTTTTAATATATTTACCACCTAACTATAATTTGACATATTCTTAATATATATTCATTATAATTTATCATATTTTGCCTTATCATCAATATCTTATTTTTTTTATTGCGTTTATAAACATATTTCATAAAGTTTAATACTAAATAATTAGCAAAAATCTCGGAAAACAATTTTTTAAAATATTTGATTCTTTTTAAGTATACCATTAAAATTAGATTATCTTGTTTTAGAAAACTTAATTTTATAGATAACTATTTTAAATTTAAGTGTAAAACTTGACATATGATATGTATATATTATATAAAAATAATTATTAGAAAATATATTCAAGATAATAGTTTACAATATATAAATAATGAAGTTAAATTGAGATTAGTTATAAGTAAAATTAGCAAAGAAAAAGTGTATTAAGTAAATAGAATAATAATAATAATCTTAACTATGATATTAACCTCAAATACAAGATTATATATTAACTTGGAAGGTTTAATATGAATCCCAATGGATAACTGAAAGCTAACAATTCACTTATATTAAATAGAATAAATACTCACAACGAAATTGATTATATTCACGTATATATATATATATATAATTAATATACTATAGATAATAATGTCAAATGAATATTGTCACTACGTAATACGATTATATTATCAATACTAGTGTCTCGAAAAAAATGGTTACTTATTAATTGGTCGATAATAAGAGTGTAGTTATCACCTCGGTACCGATATTGTCATTTAAATTAGAATTAAGCTCCTTATGTCGTGTATTTGGTCGAATTATCATGACCCGACTAGAAGGTCTCAATAACTTAACTTGTATATAAGAACTTTATAAGCCCTTAAACTGGCCAATTAGAGTTATTAGTTAGAGCGAGGGAACAAGAACCAAGCAGCCTACTCTACTCTATCTTACTTTTCTAATCTACATCATACGATATTAGAGCTATTTATTATATGTAAGTAATAAATAAATAGTAATATTATGGTAGTGTGATGAAATAGATTAAATCAAGCCGTTATTGATAATATACGTAATACACTTCATTTGGAATTCTTACACTCTCATGTTTAGGCAAGCATTAATTATTCGTGAAATATATGTCGGAGATGGGCAGTAAACGGTGGATAATGCATATGAAGAAGTGAGTGTACGGTCTAATTATGCTAAATCTAGTCGCTTCTTAATAATTATACTATGTGTATATATTATACTGAAGTACAAATAATATACTGCATATTCAAATAGAAAATGTCTATAGATTACTGATGACTCGAGGAATCATCATCGGACCGCTTTCTTGAATTATCTATTAATAGTAATGTACAGAAAGTTCATCTATATCTATCTTATTAGTAAAAACATGCTGAGAAAATGAATATTTACATCAGACTAGTATTCACAGAATTATACTCTAAATATTCCTAGCCTAAGTAGATATCAAGAGAAAGTAAACTTTACTAATATTGTGTAATATGACGACTAAGGCCTTAAATAGTGAGACACGAACCTATATAATTTACAACGATGTTAAAAAAAAAACTTGCATTTATATATATTATATATATTATTTATATTATATATAATATTATATATATTATTCCATAACCTCTAACCTTAGTTCTAAATAAAAAAAACTCTCCACTATAGTATTTTTATACCTAAAAACACAAAAACCAAAAAATAATAAATCAACAATCAATAAATAAAAAACATAAATCAATAAATAAATTTAAAAAAAATAAAGAAAAAAATAATAAAATAAACTTTTTCTGGGTTTTGTTCCACCTCATGACCCGAGCCAGTAAAACAATTTCCAAAAAAGAATTAAGTTCTCCCTCGATGAGAAAAGTATCATAAATTGAAGAATTATCGGAGAAAAACAAGATATAAATCCAAAGGAAAATCTCAGAAGAAGAATTCTTTTTTCTCTTTATTTGATTTACGTGGTTAGAGCTGTTATATATACTTTATACTTATATTTATATTTGTTATCTAAGTCCTTTTCGATGCACCACATATACACTCACACATTGAATATATATTATATAATATATATATTTCCTAATATATATACTTATATATTATAATATATATTATTCAAGTAACTTATATATATATATATTATATTATATATATATATATATAGTATAGAGGAGAGAGAGAGAGAGAGAGGAGAGAGGGGACAGGATGTGCTATGGTCTCTTTGGCTATTTA